>BJCM01061858.1:0-13095 GCA_018326385.1 Flaveria bidentis
ATTGGTCTTGGCTTCGGAAGATTTCACACTTAGAATATTTTTGTTGCATGTGTGAAACTTCCAAAGCATTCTTCTTCAGTGTACTTGTGCAGCATGCAGGAGAGACTTTGGGTGTTTGGGTTGCATCAGCCTCTTCATATAATCTCTATAACCATGCTTACCACAGAGCCCCCCATTTAGGTAACTTTCCTTGCTCCACAGCTTGATCAGTGAGCTTATGAGCTAGTCGAATAACATGCTGAATGGTAAGGAGCTTTGCAGCAGTCACCATGCTTTGCATCTCGGGCACCAAGCCACGTAGATAGCGCTCAATTTGTCTACTAGGCGGGTCGACCATACCAAGGCAGAATGTCGCCAACTCATGACACCTCATGATGTAAGTCTAAATATCAGACCCTTCCGTCTTTAATTGTCGGAATTGGCTTCTAGCTTCTGAAATTCATTATGAGGACAATATTCCTCCATTATCATCAATTTAAATTTGTCCCATGGTAATGCGTTTGCCATCGCTTGGCCAAGCATTTGCACTTGCACATTCCACCACGTGAGTGTCGCGCCCTCAAGCTTCCCCGTGGCGTATTTCACTTGGTTTGTCGCTAGACAGTTACATTTGTGAAGACCGACTCGGTCTTCTCAAACCACCATACAATACCTACGGCTTATTAGTGCGTCATTTCTATGTGTCTAAAGGAGCAACCAAAGCCGCAATCACCTGCTCACTAGGACATTGTATCAAAGGAAGAATAGGTCTTGGTTTCTCAGGAAGTAGACCTAGTCCTCGGTCTAGTATTCGGAAGTTCAGGAACATGCTCCTTACGAAGCATACGGTAAATGTTGTTAGGGTAGTAACTCCAATCCCATGAAGGATCGTGTGCTGGTATCAAAAATGGTTAATCCTAGTTTATCTCTTCGGGAGGGTAAGGGAGTCGGGGCCACTCAATTCCTCTATCGGGTATTGGAGGAGGAGGGGATTTAGAACGTGCATGCCTTTTACCTAAAGCCCGTGAAGATGATGCCATGCTGCAGTGTACGTGATGTGTATGCCAATGAGTATACAGTAAGAGGATAAGCAACGAGTAACTAACTAACTATGTGAGGTTATAGACTAGTGTGTATGCAACCTAGTTCCCTATAACCAATGGCTTTGATAGCAATCTGTAACACCCTCAAATTCCATGTGCGAAGTTTTGCCGCGAGACGAGTGAACAAACAAGGCTCACAGTCATTAGCTACTCAAACGACACTATATGCAACATTTAAAATAAAACCAACCAAAGTTTAAAATTTCAAAACTGTAAGGAAGAATTTGGTAAATAAGAGAAACTGAAAGTATGTAAAGTGTAACATTGGCAAAACCGTGCCAATCCAATATTTAAAAACTCATAAATAGAAGACCAAATCTCATGACATGAGAATAATATACTAAAAGAGCCAACATAATGGTTGGTGAGTTCAAGAATATGCGTTTAACGTAATCCATAGCAGTTGTAAAACATAAGAAGTGCATTGAATAGATAGCTAGTCTATATTCATAAGTAATGACCATAGTGATTTCACGATCGAAGCTGATTGTGTTGCGTTTGTTGCCTCCCGTCATGACCTATATTGCACCCGTTTGACCTCGAGTCGCAGATATGGGGCTTGTCAGACCCAGTAGTACTACCCAAAATTTCCCGCTAGTTACCAATATTCACAATCCGAAAGTGTGAGGGCTTTCAAGATATGTCACAATATGTTACACTATACACAACTTATAATAATTAAACAAGTATGCTATCTCCACCAAAAGAGAGTGTATAAAAGTGGGGCATGAACTCACCTGATGCGCAAACAAACTATAATAAAAGCTAACGACGGATGGAAAGACAACCCTTCAAAAGTTACCTAGAAGATGCAAGTACATAAGTATGTGTACACAAAAAGCTTAACAACCCTAGGTGCTCAATAAACAGGTTGACCCAAGGTTTTGGAAAACAAGACTCATTTGATCTAGTTGACCCATCTGACTCGTTGGTGACATGTTAATTGAAATCTTATTTAATCAAGTATAACAACTCATCATACGTAGTTATTCACGTATGTCACATCATCAACCTCTTGTTCTATCAAGATCATCATACCATCTTATATTATCATACAACCCATGCGAATCTAAAATAGTCAACATGCTTAATACAATATAGTTACATCATAACTAATAGATCACACATGGAGTCTAATCATGCACTACATACCATATGAAGCCACTTATAACTTCACACCCTAAACCCTGCAATCCTACTAAGTAGGGGCTTCAGATTCTCACACGTATATGCTGATCATAATCACATTATTCACAAGATTCATGCTAATAAACATACATAAAAACAATCAATTACAATCCCAAACATGATCTCATAATCACTTGACATAATCTATCATCATGTATAGTCAATAAGAACCTAAATTTCCTAAATGACCAATCAAGCATCCATACAACTCGATTAATACATTCCACCATATTAGACATCATCAACAAGTATTCTAACATGATCTTAACATCATGAACAATTCCAAATCACCATATCCAATGTTCTACATAAATAAAGTTTTCCTTTTGAAAAAGTAACACCCATAATTAATATAACACCTAATTCATTTATGAATTCACCATCATCATACCTAATAACAATCATCTAGACATGACTACCATCATAAAATCATCACAATTCACAAGCTTCATATATAAAAGTTTCTACATATAGCAAGGTATGAACAAACACCAGATTTCATGATTTTCTTGCACAATCCATGTAAACTAACATCATACAATAATCAAATCATGAATTCCAAGAAGAAACAGTTTCTACCGTATGCACTGTATGAACTACATTATCAATTCATGAATTTCTTGCATATTCAACATAATCCAACATTCATACTACCTAATTAACAACATATCATCATCAAACAATCATCAATTTCAACTTAATATTCATAATTTTCGAATTAGAGTTCATCAAGAATCAAAACCATGAAAAACTTGTTAAACTTACCTTTAAACATGGAGAAATCAAGAATTGGACTTGCTAACACCTCGGAACACTTGAAACTAGATCAAAATTGACTTGTTCATGATGTTCAAGCTTGAAATCACAAAAGGGGAGAGTGTTTGGGATGGTTTCGGCCACAAAAGAGTTTGGGGGGATTAGGGTTTGATTTTAGTTTATATATGGTAACTTTTAGTTTTATGCTAATTACCAAGTAACCCTCCTTGTTTAAATTTTTTTAAAACTACTCTTTTTAAACATTTTTAACAACTTTAACTACAAAATACAAGCATTATTAATCAATAATAATAATCATATATGTATTTTCAATTAACTACAAAACACATGAAATAAATATAACATGTTATCACGTTATCATGTAAAATTCACAAATAATACTTAAAATTCATAAATCACGTAACCATGAATTAATAAAAAACATTATTAATTAGATTATTATTTGTTCATCAAGATAATTGTTATTAAGTCACCAACATTCAACGACAACTAGCGTGTGCTCACGACACGTGTATGCAAGAATTAACGGAACTAACGGAGTTTAGTAACAGAAAATTACCGGATGTCACACATTTTAACTACAACCTAGAAAGAAGTCTTAACGGTTTTATTGTTAGCGTCAATGTTTACCTACACAACATCAATTCCGCAATGACAAGAAAACTTTGGGAAGGGTTACGTCATGTAGAATGGTCCACCTCCTCCGTTAAAATGGTGAAGAAATTTGGGAGCAATATCGTGCTTATCGTAACAGACTCAGTATGTTGCAAATGAGAAGCTCCACAGCAGGGATCGACGAAAGCCATTATTTGGTAAATGGAAGTATTTTATGGGAGCTCCTATATAGGAAGACTATGTAGAATTGAATTCTACATATGATATCATTTATACAAGTCCCTAATCAGTCAATATAGTGAATTCGATAGAACTTACTTGAAGGAGAAGATTCCATCTTCTGATTATGAGATGATGATGAACTCATGATGATTAATCCGATTGAGAGTCTTGTTTGCCTTCAATTGATGGATTGAAAATGTTATGGTGTTAGGGTTTCTTTTCATTCCCTGATGAATATACGTGGGGAGAGAAAAGATTAAATTGATTATCTGACAAACAGACTCCTAAATCTTTTAACCACCAGTATTTACATATTAGCCCCTTAGGATATTAACTTCCATCAAATTATATACCCTAAGTATTAAGACTACACACACATAACCCAAAAAATGCCAATGGTCAAAAGGCCACATAATTATTTCTAACATTCTCCCACTTGGCCGTTAGACCATTGTACTAAACATTTATTTGTGATTATTAATATATAATATAACATTAATTGGCCAAGTGATCAAAATTGATCATGTTCATTAAACCTTCTTATAATAATATCAAAACAAATAGATATAATCATTTGCATTATTATTAATGCAAGATCCCATCCATTATGACATTGATATCATTTCAAATTATAGGTTAGGTGGTAAAAATACGGTTTGTCTAAGATAAATATAATAGTGTACACAATTCATAAGTATAGACAAACTTTACATATGAGTAAATTATATAATAATATTAAAAGTGTCTACATGACATTCATATAAGGTCTTGCCTAAAACCCATATTATGTACATGATTAGTGAATACTTTAGGTGGTAGACCCTTAGTAAGTGGATCCGCTAACATATCATGTGTACTGATAAATTCAACACTAACACTTTGATCCTCCACTCGTTCTCGTACAAACAAATATTTTGTGTCGAGGTACAGTCCAGCACCACTTGAGCTATTACTATTTGAAAAGCTCACCGCCGCGCTATTATCACAATAAATTTTCATAGGCCTCTGTATGGAAGTAACAATTTTGAGTCCTTTAATCAGATTTTTTAAAAGCATCACGTGGCATGTGGCATTATAACATGCAACATATTCTGCCATCATAGTCGAAGTAGTAGTCAACTGTTGTTTATGACTCTTCCATGATATGGGCCCACTTGATAGCATAAAAATGTATCCCGAAGTAGACTTTTTATCATCTTTACACTTCGCAAAATCAGAATCAGTATAGCCGATAACTTCAAGATCATATGATCTCCTATAAGTCAACTTGTACTCCTTTGTCCCTTGTAAATATCGTAATACTTTCTTAGAAGCTTTTCAATGATCTAGACCAGGATTTGATTGATACCTACCTAGCATGCTGGTTATATATGTGATGTTAGGACGAGTGCATACTTGAGCATACATTAAACTTCCCACAACGGAAGCATATGGTATAAGTCTTATTTGTTCAATTTCTGCCACTAACTTAGGGCATTGATAAGACCCAAAACTATCACCCTTAACTACAGGTGCAACAGATGGGGAGCAATGTTACATATTAAATCTTTTAAGTATCCGATCAATGTATGCCTTTTGGGATAGTCCTAATGTCCCATTGCTTCGATTTCGGTGTATTTCGATGCCAATGACATAAGAGGCTTCACCGAGATCTTTCATCTCAAAATTAGCGGATAATAATCTTTTAATTTCATGCAACATGTCTAAATTATTACTTGCTAGTAAGATGTCATCGACATATAAAACAAGTATAATAAATTTACTCTCACTCATTTTTAGATAAATGCATTGATCTACTTGGTTTTTAATAAAGTGATGCTTTTTCATAACATCGTCAAATTTAATATACCATTGTCGAGATGCTTACTTCAACCCATAAATTGACTTATTCAATTTGCATACTATGTGTTCTTTGCCTTTTGGCTCAAAACCCTCTGGTTGTTTCATGAACACATCTTCATGCAAATCTCCATTTAGGAATGCAGTTTTAACGTCCATCTGATGTAGCTCTAAGTCAAAATGTGCTACTAAGGCCATGACTATTCTTAGGGAATCCTTTCTTGACACAAGAGAAAAGGTCTCCTAATAGTCAATTCCCTCTCTTTGAGTATACTCTTTTGCAACCAAATGTGCTTTATAACGTTCAATGTTTCCATTTGGGTCTAATTTAGTTTTGTAGAACCACTTACAACCCACAGGCTTGGCACCCTTTGGTAGTTCAGTAAGTGTCCAAACATTATTGGTTCTCACTGATTTCAACTCATCTTCCATGGCATTAAACCATTGAGTTGATTGGTCGCAATTCATAGCCTCTTTGAATGTAGTTGGGTCATTAATTTTACCCAAATCAAAATTATCCTCATGAAGGTAAGTGACGAAGTCATCATAATTTATGGGCCGTCTAGGACAAGAAGACCTTCTTAATTGCGGTTCTTGAGTCTCTTGTTTATTAACTTCATGAGATGTGACGGGATTTGATGTAGATGGTTCCTCAGTGTTAGTCATATTTTCATTATAAGAAATTGGTGAATCAATAGATGGTTCAAATGGTTGATTTATAGGCACTGGTATATGAATGATCGGTGCCACTTCAGTTTTTTCATGAAGATATATTTTTCTACCACCATCACTCCCACTCAAGTTTTTAAACTCAAGGAATTCAGCATTTCTAGTCTCAACAATTCTAGTGGAATGAGAAGGACAATAAAATCGGTATCCTTTTGAACGTTCAGGATATCCTACGAAAAAACAACTAATGGTTTTCATATCTAATTTCTTGGATTGTGGATTATAAAGTTTAGCTTCAGCTGGACATCCCCATACTTTAAGATAATTCAAATTAGGTTTCCTTCCTGTCCATATTTCAAAAGGAGTCTTAGGGACAGACTTAGAAGGAACCCGATTAAGTATGTGAACGGGTGTCTTTAATGCCACAGTCCAAAGAAATTCAGGGAGATTACAGTTAGCCAACATACTACGTACCATATCCATAAGGGTACGGTTGCGCCTTTCAGCCACACCGTTTTGTTGAGGGGTTCCGGGCATGGTGTACTGATTTATTATACCATGGCTTTTACAAAACTCATGAAAATACCCCGGACTTTGTCCTACATCAGTGTGTCGACCATAGTATTCCCCACCCCTATCAGATCTCACAACTTTTATTTTTTCGATCTAGTTGATTCTCAACTTTAGCCTTAAAAGTTTTAAAAGTTTCTAGAGATTCAGATTTTTCATGGATAAAAAATAAGTACATATAACGAGAATAGTCATCAATGAAAGTAATAAACGACGTATGCCCTCCAATACCTACAGAAAGTGGACCACATATGTCTGTATGGATCAAATCAACTGTACTTCTTGTGGAACCTTTCTTATTTGTTTTGGTCATTTTTCTCTTAATACATTGAACACATTTTTCAAAATCAGAAAAATCAAGTTTTGGGAGTACTCCATCTTTCACGAGTATGTTAATTCTTTCTCGTGAAATGTGGCCTAATCTTTGATGCCACAACTTAGAAGATGTCTCCGTATTTCTTTTTCTTTTATTTCTCATTAAATTGTCTTCTATATTATAAGACATCAAGGATTCCGAAAATTTATGATCTAAAGACAACTTATAAAGGTCTCCATCCAATACACCACAACCAACTGTACGGGAATTGAAACTTAAAATACATCTACCATGTCCAAAAGTAAATACATATCTATCATTATCTAATTTTGGAACAGAAATTAAGTTTCTAGTAATAGTTGGTACATATAAGGTTTCTGGTAAATTTAAAATGAAGCCTCCTTCAAGAACTAAAGAAAGAGTCCATACTTCTTCCACGTCAACTACCAAGCCATTTCCCACTTTAACTGTCCGCTGGTTTTTTGCCAGCTTCCTTATTGTACGGAATCCCTGTAAAGAATTAGTTATGTGTACAGTGGAACCAGAGTCAAACCACCATGTATTACAGGGAACATTAATATTAAATGATTCATAAATCATATGGTTTAGGGCAATACCTTTCTTTGCTAACCATTCTTTAAACTTTGGACAATCCTTTTGAGTGTGCCCCTTTTAATGGCAGAAACAACATTTGGGAGTGCCTTTGAATGTGCTAGTACTTGCTCCAGGGGTAGAAAACTTATTAGGTTTTGATTTATTTCCCATTTCACCCTTGCCTTTAAACAAGCCTTCTTCTTGGAGTCAGGAGTGGTTAGATGAACAACATCGCGCTTCTCTAGTTTTAAGCGTTCTTCTTTTTTAGCGCACATGGCAATCAGTTCGCTCATCTTCCATTTCTCCTTTGAGTGTTATAGTTAATCTTAAAAAGATCAAACTGAGAAGGGAGAGATGTCATAATGAAGTGAACTAAAAATCCTTCACTGATTTCCATGTCTAGAGATTTTAATTGGTTAGCCATGTCATTCATCATCATGATATGCTCGCGTACACCACCAACCCCGTTGTACTTGGTTGGTAACATTCTAAGGATTAGGATACTAGCATTGGTTTTTGAAGTACCCTTGAATTGCTCCTCAACCAAGGTCAAGTAAACCTTAGCATTATCAAAATCAGGGATGGCTCCCCGAATGGTTGGAGATATTGAATTCTTGATTATCATGAGTGACATTCTATTAGAACGCTCCCACTGATCATGAGTTTTCTTTTGTTCTACCGTGTAATTATCGGTAAGAGGAGGTGGAGCATTATGCCTTAAAGAATAATAAGGTCCATAAATCCCAAGGTCAACTTAACTTGTTCAACCCAAGTACTAAAGTTATTTCCATTTAAAGGTTCGATTCCGTGCTAATAACCAGAACCTGCTCGTAAGGTAGATGCTGATGCATGTAAGGAATTAATAATATGCTCAGTTATAGCTATACATAATATAATTGGGATACAAACATAAAATATATCAGATAAGAATATAAAAACCTATTACTAACACCAAATAATAGGCAAGAATACACATCATGCTCGATTATTAACATCCCGTTGGTTCAGTAAACAATTGAACTTAAAATGTTGAATTATGAAATTCAATAAACATACTTATCACAAAACACCGTTGGGTAAGATGCGATAAATACGTTTATTTCCATCGTCTAGATTATTAAAACATTACCGTTGGGTTTGTGATTTTATAATTTAAACAATGTACTTTAAACAACTAAATAATAATGCTTATGTTGATTCGTATAACCTCACGTTGGTTTGGTTATTCAAATCATTATAGCATATCATTAAAATTTAGTTCAATTCGTCTTACAGAGCAATATTTCATTCAAAATAATATTGTTTATTTGAATTTGCAAGAGATCATAAAATACAAAACATCACATATGATGATAATGTATATGTGAACAATTTGTACAAACAACATGACATTTAAATTTTGAAAAAAAAATTGTTCAACAAATCATGCATGTATCTCTCTTCTTAAAGCATATTGCAGCCATAAAAAACCCATTTAATAATAGTAATAATTACCAAATGAAAACCCATGTTATGTTTTCTTAATGGTATACAGACGCCATTCCTTGAAGCCATTTTGTAATCATGTATCAATTTGTGAGACTTCTAAATACAATCATATATGAATCGGTGATGTATGGATTGCCGTGAATAAATTTGACAAACACTGACAAAGTAGTATTGATGAAATTTTGAAAATTATATTTATCTAAACTAAATAGATACATACATGCATACAAAATGTATGTACATATATGTGTACATATATGTGTACATACATACATATATGTATTTCTATGTGTCTATTGATTATATCAGTTTCTTTTGGTTTACTCTTCACAGGAGTAATGTATAAATATAAAGGAGAAAACCACTATTTTTGCGACCGGATCGGACCTGCCGATTCGACCGGGGATCGGTCCGGTTCGCTACGAATCGTTTTTTAGGGGTCGAACCGGCCGGGTTCTCTCCGAACCGGTGGTCGGACCGGTTTTTGATTATTTTTTTTATTTTAATGGGTAAAAACGGGGTGTTAAATCATAAATTAGTGTGTTGGATATACAAATATAGTAAAGTTTTATATATAACTATAAAATATATATATATATATATATATATATATCATATATAAATTACATATATTTAACTACATATATAAATATAATTAAAATATAATTAAATCCGGTCCAACCGGTCTGACCGGTCCGACCACCAAACCAGTAAGGCGTTCGGTTCGACGTCCGATCCGGTTCTGAAAACCATAAAAACTTGAGAGATGGGGGCGGTTGTTGGAAGTGGTGGGAGAGTCGTAGTCACCATCGCCTATAGACCATATTGTTTGCCGGATGGGTTGCTCTGTGTATGTAGACATGCATAGATCGACATATGGTCGAACTGATTCATTTATGGAACAATAATGTTGATACGAATAAAATATAATATTGTGATTCATGTTTTATGTTGAATTTAAGGTTATATTTGTTGTCGATATTCATGTCACCATTTGAAGCCGGAAAAAAACACATTTTGTTGTCGATAGTCATGACAACAGCTGCATCTTGATCCATCACGGTTTCTTCATTATTAAGGAAAAAAACACATTTTGTTTATAAAGATTCAGAGAAGAGTTTCTTGTTTCGAGCTAACATCTATTGAATTATTGAATCTAAAACTAGACTTCCATCTCAAACTCTAACTGCTCGCCCTCTACTTTAATATACTCTTCCTCGCATTCTATTTGTCCATGTGGTATATTTAATATAACATGTTTGGGTATTAAAAACTTTTTGTAACGGTTTGGCGTATTGTGTTTTCAATTTGTAAAGAGTTAAGGTATTAACACTAACATGCGTTAATTGTTTTGTTAAATATAAGTGCATTTCTGTCTTTTCATTTTATAAAGACTACTAGTGTAACTTAAAAGGACTCTTTATGAAATTTAATATATATACAACGAACTATTTGTGTGCTTGTGTTTACACACACACACACACATATATATATATATACATACGTACCTACGTACCTACGTACATACGTACCTACGTACCTACGTACCTACGTACATACGTACCTACGTAAATACGTACCTACGTACATACGTACCTACGTACATACGTCCTACGTACATACGTACATACGTACATACGTACATACGTACTTACGTACATACGTACATACGTACTTACGTACTTACATTTTTTTACATACATACATACATGCATACATACATGCATACATACATACATGCATACACGCATAAACGCATACACGCATAAACGCATACACGCATACATGCATACACGCATGCGTGTATGCATGCACGCATACACGGCGTGCACGCGGTGCGCGCGTGCACGCGTGCACGCATGCACGCATGCTGCGTGCACGCATGCACGCGTGCACGCGTGCTTGCATGCATGCGCATGCACGCACGCATGCATGCATGCATACATACATACATACACTCATACATACATACACTCATACATACATACACTCATACATACATACACTCATACATACATACATACATATATATATACATACCTTTGAATCAAAACGATATCATGTATGAATCAAAATTAAATTGTTCACGTATGAATCAAAATTAAATTGTTCACGTATGAATCAAAATTAAATTGTTCATGTATGAATCAAAACGATATCACATTTAATCCCCTCCTAATATATAGCTTTATAAAGGATATCACGTATGAATCAAAATTAAATTGTTCTATCTTGATTACTTACAACTTAAGATGTATTAGGCATATGACAGAGAGATCCAACTTCCATTTTGGATTCCCGAAGAACTAGATTCTTCAATCCGATGACAAGATTCTATGATGACGAATTAGATCATCTAAAGTATTCTTCCCCCTATGTAAGATGTACTAAGCCCATATTTTCAAAGCAAGAATACCAAAAAATCTTGATTCTTCACTTAATTAACTTGTTCGATCATTGTCCACATCAGTAAGTTAAGATAAGCCCATATTGTCAAGTTTCAATCCACGAATGACCGAATCTAATGTTGTAGATATAGAATCTGGAACTGGATCAAACAACACAAAAACTCCTATTTAAGTATCAAACTTTAAATCATCTAGCATCTTTCAATAACAGTTTATGGATGATGAAGTTTTAACATAATGAAGTTTTTGCTCGAGAAAATTTTCCCAAATGACAGTTACTATTGTGAAGATTTTAACTCGAAAAGTTTTTTCATGAAAAGTTATCTCATGGAAGTTTTTTCATGAAAAGTTTTCACATGGAATGTTTTCTCATGAAAAAATTCTCACATGGAAGTTCTCACATAGAAAGTTGTCCTATGAAAGTTCTCGTATGAAAGTTTTCGTATGAAAAAGTTTTTTCATGGAAAAATTTTCTCATGAAAAATTTTCTAGTAAAAAAGTTCTCACAAAATACGGTTATTTTGCAAAGTTCTATCAAGATGTAGTTACTCCCGCAAATACTTCGACCAAACAACACTTTCCAACCCTACCCTTTCCATGCAAGTTTTGAAAAACCCATTTTAATTTTGAAGCCCGCATGAGTTTGTTTGCTTTGACAACCCTATGAACTATTTCACTAACTCCATCGCATGGCATACACTAAACAATTAAAATATATGACAATTATCTAAAAATTATTTCTTGTACATCTCAAACTTACATGGCCAACAAAGAAAAACCAAACATAATTTATAGTCTCTTAAAAACCTTAAAAGTCCAGTTATGAATAAAATATGGGTAACATTCTATATGTATATATATATAATCAAATATTTTCAAAGTATAAGAAAAATTTATAAAATTTATGAATCAAATAGACACTATCACCATCTTCCTTTACTTGACAATAACTTATGCACAATCATCATTACAAGTCACTTTTTCTATTTGACCTTGCATATTTTAAGGATTTCTTTCTTTGGTGTAGCACCTTTTTGACATGGTTAAAGACACATGCAACCATTTCCCCTCATGGCCACCTTCGTTCTCTTCTATTCATAGAAAACAATGAATCATAAAAAAATACTTCTTTTTCTTATAAATTGAATCATGCTTCCATTTTTCATTGACATAACTTACTCTCTCTCTCTCTCTCTTTTTACTCCTATATTACGACCAACATATCCCCCCAACACTTATCCAAACTTTTAAACTTCTATTCCAACAAGTCACAGGAACACAGGATATGGGCTCTTAACATCAAAGTTGTATTTATTTTTATTTATGA
>BJCM01061859.1:0-35471 GCA_018326385.1 Flaveria bidentis
ATAATATATTTTTAGTATTTAAATTACATGAAAGAATTAATAATGTTTTATAATCTTTGTTATTTTAAAATAAATAAATAAATAAATATATAATCATAAGTTTTAAAATCCTTAAAATTTACTTAATAAATCTTGAAATGTTCTAGTTAACAATTTAATTTTTATTTTAATTTATTAATATAATAATAATTTTTCTGTATTAAAAATATGGCAAAAAAAATTAAAATAAAAAGGTTGGCAGGGGCCCGGTTCGAACCCAAGACCTCCTGCTTATGGGGATTGTAAGTTACCAGTTGGGCTAAGGCCCGAATCTGAGTTTAGATTCAAAATAATACTATATAATCAATTTGAAAAGAAAACCCCAAATCCACATAGACCCTAGTTTGATTTGATTCCAATCGATCATGAAAACGATTTCGATACTTGAATTAAACACGGGGCTTTTGTTTCCCATGTAAAACCGAGTATAATGATATATGAAACTTACATGATTGAGTTTGGATTCGATGAAAATGGTAATAAGGATAGCCGCGACCAAGGTAGAGTTGGTTCGAGATTCAAACGTTGATGATAATCAAATTTATCTCGTGGACAGCTTCGAATGATGTTCTTGATGCAAAGCCTATGTTGATTTTGGCTTAAATCGTTTGAGAGATGGGTTTTGAGTATGTTGCAGGTTCACGAAGAAGAGGGAATCAATTGCAATGAAATTGTGTTTTTCAGGTGAAATTGAATGTTGTAAACGTTTAAGTATAATTAGAGGATTGTTTGGGTTCATTTAATTTGAGTATTTTTAAGGTTTAATGGTCGAACGGTTTACGTTTGATGATCGACGGTTATTGATGTTTGAGGTTCGAAACCGACTTGTAAAGGCAATTAAAACAATCAAGTTCGAAACAGGTATACGAATGATTTTGGAACAATTTAGGAACGTTTTCGCTAAGTTTTGGTGGGTTTTGGACCTTGCCGGCGTCGCGCCGGAACTTCGCCGGCCGGCGGCCAGAAGATCGGGGAGAGAGAAAATGGGTGGGGGTTGGGTTTTAGTTAATTACACATTTAGTCCCTGAAGTATCCATCATTTATTATTTCATGCATAAAGCTTTTATATTAAGTTTTAGAAATTATAAATTCACCCCTAGACTTTATAAAGTCCATTTAAATAATAAACCAAATCAATTATTTGTTAAACTTTTATAAACTTATAAACTTTATATCTTAATTATTTAATTTCAATAATAAAAACTTATAACTACTAAAGAAACTCTATAAGTTTACTAAAATTTACTTTATAACTTAATAAATTTTAGTAAGACTTTTCTATTTAATTATATATTTGCAAAATGATTAATAATATTTCATAACTTTGCAAAAAGAAATATTTATCTCTCCATAAATTGTTACAAGTTGTTTTAAATAATAAAAGAAAAAAATGTATATATATAACCCACAATGAAAGTTGTATTTAAATCCATTTAAACTATAAAAATAACTTTAGTAATTGAGACTCAAATTGAGTTCAGGTTTCGGGTTTTAACTCGAAAAATAGCGGATGTTGCAGTAAGAATATCACGTAGCTGCATATTTTTTCTTGTAAGATCTTCCATCAGTGCATACTCTTCTTTAGACAATCTTTTTGCATAAGTATGACCCTCCAAAAATTTAAGAGGTTCGTGGTTATGTTCGTCACACATAACGTGTATTTTCCAACCTCCATCTCCTTCATGATATTTTGCTATAAGTTGAAATGGACAACCTGTCTTCTTTGTGCCTGAATGTGTGGTTGAATCTGATATTGACTTGTATACACCACCACGATCGCACATAAGAAATGCCTTTTTGATGAAACTGTATACAGTCTTCTTCATTCGTTATGTGACAATAACATATCCAAGGGTGCGTGCAGTGTTTTGCACCCAATCCATTAACTCCGCTAATGTTTGGTACGCCCAATCATTATAAAAATGAGACATTATTGACTTGAATTATGGTGATGTGTGAATAAATGAATTTTAATAATTGTGAATTATGAATTGTGTATTGTGTATTATGAATAAATGAATTTATAGGTATCTTCCCGCAACAATTATTGTAAAATGAATAATCTCTACCATGACACAGTTACCAAAACGATCCGACACAATTCCCAATAATTATTTCTTTTATCTACATGGCAAACAATTATTTTACATAACTAAAAAATTATTTACAATAACCCAAACATAAATAAAAATTCTATACAAATAAAAACTAAATCACAATTTTACATAACTAAAAAATTACGTTACTATACAAATAAAAATAAAATTACATTATAAATTCAATTCATCTATTGATACGGATTATTAGGAGGGTCTTGATATGAATGTATCTATATTTGATTATTATGTTTAAACCTCCATCTAACTTGTGGATAATCTGTAATCATGTCCATCCATATAACATGTTCACGATCAACAAATCCGGACATAAGAACCGACCCGCTTAACCTTGTCACGTTCTCAGGGGTGAGAATGTGTAAAGACTCGGCTAGTCGAGTAACATATGTACCACCACAAATATGTTTGCTTTTCTTTATACCCGTGCAAGTAGTAAAATAATCAACAATCATATATGTCAGATTACAAAGCCTCTTTTTAATCAAACAAAATAAAAAGAACAAATCATTTTTAGTCACCCCACCACTAGTCATCCTACTAGCTATAGTATAACCAATAACACGATGAAGATATTTATACAACGAATTATTCATTCTTGTAGCTTTCGTTTTGTTATTAGGCATATATTGACCATCACCAATTTCTTGCCAAAGTATTTCTTCATTATAATCTTCTGGAAATTGCGTAAGACCGTTCAAAAAATCAGACTGATGGGTCTCTTAAACTTTATATAAACCCATCAAAACACCAAACTTGGCCACAAAATAAATATGTGGCACCCCCTCCCCTGAGCACGAAACTGATAGTATCGTTATTATTGTTAAAAAATATAAGTTTAATGACATTAATATATATAATCCAACATTAATATCTAAATTGGTATACCTATAGTTATAGTTATTTGAGTCGAAATTAAATATAAAGAAAAACTCCAAACAAAGCTCCTTATATTGCGGGCCACTAATCGCAAAAAAATATACTCCACGGCTCGTTCATCATGTTACGAGCACGAGTAAATTCCCCCACGTCCCGTAACAAGCTCCAAGATATCGAACGTGAAGCCTCAAATTCTTTATCTAAAAGTTTTTTAATCCTTTTATATTCATTTGACCCTCGACGAAACTGAAGCCAATGATGATTCGAAGCACGAACCGACGTGGTATCTTGACGTGAACTTGAAGCCATTAATTAAAATAATTACAATCAGTAACATAATAATATATATTAAACTAAATTGTATTATAATAATAATAAACTAACCTTTGTTTTGATAAGAAAAATAATAAGAAGATGATGAAGGTAAATTTTGTGGATGCGGTGAAGAAGAAAATTGAGGTGAAGAAGATGATGGTGAAGAAGCAAGATAATGGTGAAAAAGGGTGGTATATATTGAGGGGAGCTCAGCTGGGCTAGAAAACAAACGAATTTTGAGTTGTCAAATCAGTAATAGCAAACGACCGTTTGCAGAATAGACAAACAACCGTTTGTAGGCCCGACAAACGACCGTTTACAGGTCGAATAAACGACCATTTACATGGTCAAAAATGTCTGTTTACAGTCAAAGAAACGACCATTTACATGCACAAGTAACATCAATGGTGTATGAAACAAAACTCTCCTTTTAATATACACCTAAGTAGATTTATAAAATACATCGTAACATTTGTTTTAGAATTAGCTTTCATGTTTGACAACGTTTATCTTTGTTAAAATGTATAAATATTCAACTCAATAACAAGCATGTTATTTCTCAGCATTCTTTAATAAAATAATTTTGTTATTTGTTTGCATATTATGTACGTGTTGTAGTTGGAATTATTGGACAAACATAACATCTAATGGCTTGTAGCAACTAGTTCACAAGACTCGTTGGGCTAGATCAATCCGGCTTCTTATAGTATCGTTGCAAGACTCTTTAGCTGATAAGAAGAAGAAAAATAGATATCGTTTGAAAAAAAGATAATGTAAAACGTATGTTCGCCAACCATCATCCATACTACATCTTCTTGGTATTTGATGCTCTCATCATGTATATTACACCCGGTTATTCAGGGTTTTCATCATAACGATAATTCATGTTTGTTTATAAGTGTTTTTTTTCATAAGCGATTTGTTTTTCTTTCTTATTTTGTATGATTTAAGGTTAAACTTTTCGAGTTGGGAATAACAAAATACAGATCACAGTTCTCATATATTTTTCACAACAATGTCACATGTTATTGCACTGTGCTTATTTTTACGTATAATTGACCTATCACGGAGCACAAGTAGGGATGGCAATAGGCCGGGTTCGAGCCGGGTATTGGTAATCTTAAGCTCATGCCCAGTTTTGAAATATCGTCCCATACACTGCCCATTACCCGACGGGTATCGATCGGGTAATTACCCATCGGGTGTCGGGCATATCCGCGGATATCGGATATACTCGTTAGCATCGGGTTATGGTCATCCCTGCGGGTATCGACCAATCTTTGTTGGGTTGTCGAGTTCATTTATACAATTTTATTTTTATATATTTAAGTATCTCGTTTTAGTGAATCATCTCTCTAAAAATTTGATGCAATAAAAATTACAATAACATCCTCATTGGTAAGTTTAACTTTAATAAATAGCTATAAGTTGCTTAAATATTCTCATCAAGATTTTAAAACAACTACAACATATTAGTGTTCTAAAATTTCATATTTAAATAGTCACAACAAGTTAGCAACAAAAATTTTCATATTATAAAATTTTATATTTGAAATAATATATTTAATATCCAAAAAAAATAGTTCATTTTGCTTTTACATCTAAAAATAAAATAACTTCAGGTATATGTTTGGGCTGGTATGTGAATTTGGGTAAACGGGCCAGGGATTACCTAATCCCATACCCCTCTTATACCCGGAAAATTTTTAAAAACTAATCTTATACTCGTCCCAATACCTATCGGGCTTCGAGCATACACGTCCCATATGTTTAGGGTTTCGGTACCCATCAGACTCGAGTATTTTTACCATCCCTAAGCACAGATAACTGCCTACCGGATAACTCTTAATAACCATAATATCTATCAAATTATAACCATATAAATATTGAAAAAAATAAGGAATTCAATATCTTGTTTATCCTAACAAATTTATCATTCACTAAAAGTGATCCACTAACAACTCAAATGTTTATTCTTATTTAATACACTAATATTTTACTCAATCTTACAAATTCTTTATAATGCTTTCAAATAGAATAATTAACATAACTGGACTGGAAGTTTTCGAAAATAACATTATATATCATTCTAAAATAATCACTAATTAAAGAAATTTACAATAGTGTTAAGAACAAACTGATATGAATAGGACGGCCATGGGGCCACCATATATATAACAACAATATCTACTCATTCATGATCTTTGTAGCACTCACCCAAATAACTTGTTAACTATATCAAAACTCCCACTGCAGCCGCCCAAACGTTGGATATGAAAGTACACTTATGTACCATAGTTTCATATCTTAGTGTGCGTATCGGCGTATGCGTGACGTTTCGTATATTTAATAAATCTTGCGCCTGTGTGGCAAGTAAAAATGAGCTTCTTATGTTTTATTTGATCGACACTCATATATGGCAGGGTCGGTATGCAGGAACCATGATGTTAAGTCGTTGAGTACATATCGATAGAGTGCAGATGATTAGTGTAAGCGATGGTCCGATGGTTAAAGTCACAAGGTGCAAATCAAAATAAAATGAAGTTTTAATTTTTTAAACTTAATTTGATTATTGGGGTTAACAGACATAATCTAGAACATGTTATTCAGTTTTTAAAATGTTTATTAGTTTATTGGTCCCAACTACAACATTTAATTAATAACAAACTTATATTCTTTTAAACTATAGAAAAATAAAAAATTAGGCCTTGAGAGTATGGCCCTTGTGTGGCCCTTGTGTGGCCCTTGAGAGTTTAGTCATGCATATTTGGTTCTCAAAATTTAATAAAATTCAATCAAATTAAAATCTAAATATCGCTTCTGAAGGTGTTTAGTTCGTATAATTTGTTATAATTAAATTTTGAATTTCATTATTAATGTGTTTGGTTAAAAAAATTTAAGGGCATTTACATATTTCACATTTCTAAAGTTATTAATTACATATTTACCAAAGTCTAAAAATCAATTACATTTTTCCCCTTTCTAAAACATATATATTACATATTTACCCGTTATATTAAAATTATTGAGTAAATTACAATTTTTATACATGTGTTTTAGGGGTGTTAACAGGATCAGCCCCAACTTAACAGTTTGCATACCTGAGTGCGAATGCTAACACTTTACATACCTCCGACCAATTTCCGTTAAACAACCATTAAATCTCCCCCACGTGCTTTTCACGTGAGGGGCAAAACTGTCAATTCACCCAATTAATTAATATTTTAAGAGTAAATTGCAATTTTCATACCTGTGTTTTAGGAGTGTTAACAGGATCAGCCCCAACTTAACAAATTGCATACCTGAGTTTGTGAATGCTAACACTTTACGTACCTCCGTCCAATTTTCGTTAAAAAACCGTTAAATCTCCCCCACGTGCTCCTCGCGTGAGGGGCAAAACTATCAATTCACCCAATTTATTAATCTTCCACCGTCGGTAGGGTTTCGACGTTTTATGTCGTTTGTGTTCCGTTAGTTTACTGATTCTGATATTACTGTCCAGATGAGATGTGAACACTTTTCCATTATGAAACGTGAGGGATTTGACGGAACCTGATGAGGAATCGTAGATAGTGAAAGTGTCGATGAGGGAGAACGACATCATGTCATATATGTGGATGCGGTCACTCGAGGTGGCGTAGAGGCAGTGGTTGTTGACGGCGAGGTGACTGATGTGGGCGGCGGGGTAGAGTTTGAGGGCGGAGAGGAAGCGGTGGGAGACGGTGAGATTGAGAGTCTTCGGTGAGAGGTTTTGGAGGGAGGGGATGGAAGGTAGGGTTTGGAGAGAGAAGTTGTTGTAGAGGCTGTTCACGGTAAATTGACAGTTTTGCCCTTCACGTGAGGAGCACGTGGGGGAGATTTAATGGTTGTTTAACGAAAATTGGACAAAGGTACGTAAAATGTTAGCATTTTTAAACTTAGGTATGCAAACTGTTAAGCTGGGGCTGATCCTGTTAACACCCCTAAAACTTATGTATGAAAATTGCAATTTACTCTTAAAATAATTAATAAATTGGGCGAAATGACATTTTTGCCCCTCACGTGAGGAGCACGTGGGGGAGATTTAACGGAAATTAGACGGAGGTACGTAAAGTGTTAGCATTTGTAAACTCAGGTATGCAAACTGTTAAGCTGTGGCTGATCATGTTAATATCTTCAAAATACAGGTATGTAAATTGCAATTTACTCAAAATTATTTATTGAATAATTATATTACTCATATTTTCACTAGATTATTTTTATAATTCCACTTCAAAAGACTATCAAATATATAGTTACCTAAATTCGAGGCTTATATATAAATAAAAATAATAAAATTTCATCACGTTTACACTTTATTGTAAAACAACAATAAACGATAATCAAATTTATATCTTCAAATGCAAAATATAATTGTCAAATATTTAGTAAAAATCACATAGTAAAAACAAGTTAAAATAATTATTTAATAGGTTAAGTTTAATGAAATGAATAAATATTTAATATATATGTTTTAGGAAGAGAATATATATAATTAATTTTTTAGCTTGAAAAAATATATAATTCATGGTGGAAATATATAATAATCCCGGAATTTTATTAACAAACTGTAACCTTAATAAACACAAATTTGACTATGATGTTTTGGAACTTTACAACGTGTGATGTCAATAAAACAAACATAATATCGAATTCAACAAAAAAGGCCCCAGCCGGTGCATCGAGACACACTCGTTGGCTTATATATAGACCACAACACACGTAAGATTCACATCATTCCAACTGACCCACTTCACCTGACCCACGGCTCGTAACCATGGTGATCAAGATGCCCTCATCCGACGTAGCCGCGGACATGTGTTCATCCGACTCACTCTCTCTAACCGGTCTAGTACGCACCCAAGACCACACTTCGAAACCGCAGCCCCACAAGCCAAACTTTCACCGTCGAAAAGCCACAAAAGTATCCGAAAATGACATAAACTTTGAGTTCAGTTACTCTGCTCAATCCCCTGTAGATGTTAAGCTTCACAAGAGGTCGCCGTCGAGTGATCTGTTCGAGTTGAAGCTGAACCAACAGGCACAGGCACAGGCACAAGCACATGGGAATGTGACAATGAAAGACGTGTTGGAGCCGAGGCATAAAGGGCGGAAACCGGGGGGTAAGAAGGAGGCGGAGAGTGCGGCGAATGGAGGGTTTGCTCATAAACTTATGCAGTCGATCACGACCCCGTGTAGAAGCTGTAGCGCGGCTGAACCGACATCGGTTAGTAAAACAGGCACGGTGCAAGGGGTCTAGACGTGCTATTTCGTTTTATTAGTTCATTTGTGTTTGAATCGTTTGTGATTGTGTTATTGGTGACTTTTTAAGGAGATAAAATGGTTAGTTGTTGAGGATGTTTGGTTCTTTTGGAATGTTTTAATTGTTGAGAAACATAATATAAGTTTACATTTAATCTACTTAATGCACATCGTTACAAGTATGCTTCGATGTATCTTTCTTTTATATCTTTAGATGAAAATATTTTTTTAATGAAAATTTCTTATTTTAATGCCGTAAACTACTTTTAACCAGATTTAACCCTGTCTGGTGTTAATTATTTTTTTAAAGTTTTTTTTACTATGATACATTGATACCTTATTTTAAATTGCACATATTTGCTCTTCCTATATGATACATATGTTATGTCTTAGATAACTTTTTAACATACCTGAAAAAAATTAAAAGATAAAGGATTGTATAAAGAAAAAAACAGCAAAAAAAGAAAAAAAGAAAAGAAATGATTAATGGTTAGTTAGGGATTGAGGTTTCGGATAAAGAAGCTTGCGTTTCAATATTTTGTTTATTTTAATAGTAAAAGTTAAACAATTATTTTATAAAAAATTAACTTAAATTTCTTTAATGCTAATTAATACACTTTTAGAAACTTTATAATAAGTTACTTTATAACAAGTTAGTGGAAATCCGGGGTGTTCAAAAAATCCAATATCCACAAATATCCTAAATCTATATCCGAATCCGAATAAACATATCCGAATCCTTATTCGGATATTCGGATCGGATCTCATCCGAATCCCAATTCCTTATTCGGATTTCGGAATACTAACTATCTTTTATGTTTTCAATTCAATACTCAAGAATTTGTCATATTTTAATCTTCTAATCCTAAACAATTATGTAATAATAAAATATCACTCTCAATTAGATATTCTAATATTCGAGTTCTATACAAATATAGAAACAAAAAAAATATAGAAAAAAATTGTTATTTAGTTTTTTCAGATTATTCGGATATATCCGAATTCGATCTGAATTGAATTCTGATAAATTTAAATTTAAATAATCCGTTATCCGATTCGATAAACACCCCTAGTGAAAATGACATAATTTATAACAATCTTAACGAAAATAAAGAGAAAATATGGAATTCATTACAACCCTAAAAAAGGAAACGATACGTGTAATCATCGAAACAAATATGACATAATGTCGACATAACAACATATGAAGCGTGTAATTTTGTTTAAACTTTAAAATGAGTTAAATTACATTGGATAGAATTTTATGCACATCGTACGACGTCGTACGACGGAATAATTTTGTAATTACCGCGAATATACGCAATTTAGGGCTTCAAAGGTCCAACAGTCAACATAGTGCATCCATCGAAGTGATCTGATCTGCAGTAAACTTCATCAGATCAGGTAAATCTGATCTAAATTGCACCTTAATTGAATCATTATGTTTATAATCGATCAAATTATCCGCTAACTTGTTATTTATTTGCTTAATCTGTTATCAGAAGTAAAATGAACAGTTTCAAGCTCTGGTGGATCAATGGAACAATTTCTGTATTACTGTTGTTAATACCTGGAAATGTTGGTTGGGGGAAAGAAGGACACTATGCAACTTGTAAAATTGCTGAGGTGAATTCACTTTCATTTTAAGTTTTATATTTTCATGTGTATTTGTTGTTGAAATGCTTATGGTTAGGTTTTTGTGTAATGGTTGTGTGATTTAGGGTTAGAGTTGAGGAACTTTTGTGATGTTATTAGTTATGAAGCAAGTCAAGGGATTATGTTTTATGAAGTTTTCAATTCAAATCCCAAGTTTTGATTAAGCATTTTTGCATAAGTTTGTGACAGTGTCTAAGCAACTTCATATGGAACTTGTGGAAGTACTAATGTTTTTTGAACACGTTGGTCAGTTTGACCAGCATACATAAGCTAACTTTGTGAGTTAGTTAATCTTTTTATGAATTTTGAATGATATCCAAGAACGGGCTGAATGTTTTGTTGCTGTTGATTATATGATTTGAAGTCAATTCTTTCTCTTTGATTAATAAGTTTACCTGTCACGTCTTTTCTGTTATTGGTCTACCCATATGGCTCAAGACTTGGGGTAGAGGAGCTACAACATGAGTTTATGTCTACTATGGAGTCATGAAAACAATGTACCTGATATCAATGGTACTTTGGTTTTCACTAAAGTTTATATTAGAAAATTTGTTTCTTGACATAGGAGCTAAAATGGTGATTACGACTGTCATTAGACTTGTGTTGTGTATTTCAATTTATAAAAACTTGGTTTTTTACTTCAGTCTGCTGATTATGTTGGTGCCTTTATTTCTCCCTCTTGATGCATTTTATGTCAGGTATATATGAAGTGGGTTCTTATCATTTATGAGAGATTGATGATTGATGTATTTTTCTTAAACAAATCAGTCATTTCTTAGTGAAGAAGCTTTGAAGGCGGTAAAAAAATTGCTCCCAGAAACTGCTGAAGGTGATCTAGCTTCTGTCTGTTCATGGGCTGATGAAATCAAGTATATGTACAAGTGGCGGTGGACTAGCCCGTTGCATTATGTTGACACCCCTGATTTCAGGTGTAACTATGATTACTGCAGTAAGTTAACAAGTCTCTTGCAATTTCACTCTATCCCGTTTCTTTCTACATTTTCAACTCCCTGTAGTTTCCTTCATTTTAAAAATAGAGACACCATAACTTTTGATGTAAAAACACCAATTTGCAATGGCAAAAGTGGTACAACTGATTTTTATTCTCAAGAAACAAAAGCTGCAAAAAAAATACTGAAGGTAAGTTTGTAACTCCATATCAATTTTCAATCGAGAGGCAATAAGTTCATCACTTCAGCGTCAAAAGTTAAACCATTCTTCACTTTATGTTGGTTTGTTTTTATATTTGAAATTTGAACCAGAGATTTATATTATTCAATATGTTAGAAGTGGCAAATGGGTTGATCTGTAGTCTGTACAATGTTTTTTTAACAAGTTTAAGTTAGAAGATCTAACTAAAAAGGAAACTCACCAATTGGCAAAACAGGTTGAAAGTCGTTTGAAGTCTTAAATCACTTAATAAAGCAATTAACATAATTCTTATAAAAATGTTATAGGGGACTGCCATGACTCATCTGGAGTCAAAGATAGGTGTGTTACTGGAGCAATTTACAACTACACGGAGCAACTTGTCACTGGCTATAATGCCTCAAATTCAGTTGTGAAGTGTAAGAACCAACTGTCATAGTTTCTTTTATACAATTTGGAAATTTGGAACTCATAATTTTTAAAATACAGACAACCTAACTGAAGCACTTATGTTCCTGTCTCATTATATTGGTGATGTGCATCAGGTTAGTTTGTGCTGCTTGGCTGCAGTTTTGAAGTCTTGAAATTAAGTTATTTTAGTTTTATGATTGGGTTTCATTATTTAAGTGGTGGGATTTACTATTGATTGTATCTAAATCCTCCTCGGGCCCAAAACAGATGTATCAACTTCCTTTCTTGGATGTCCAGGAATATATTTAACATTAGTGAACATTCCAAGATATCGATAGGATGGGATTCAGTTAACGGCGGAAATTTAATTAGATTAATTATGAATGGGTGGATTTTGATTATGCTTTTTTTTTTAACTGATCAAAAGGGTAAAAGAAACAAATAGGTCGAGCGAGTTGTAAGGCCCCCGAAATGTATTTTTAAAACATACAACCTCTTATATTGCTTTATTAAAATAGTTATTTTTTTATGTAACAATATAGTTCTTGCAAGTATATTTAACGGATTAACTATATGTTAAAACACATAAAGCGTGTTTCAGTCCATTACGACCCTTTCCCAACCTTCTAATTTTCCTACCTCTAGCTTTGGTCCACATGGTCCCTCTATTTTCTTGTTTGACGGGTATTGTTAGATCTTTGACCAACAATCAAACACTTCCATTGAAAGCATTGTATAATTTGGGGTCCGAGGGAGGAGTAATTTATTGCAATATGCTTATTAATGATTTATTTTTTTCATTTACAGCCTCTGCATGTTAGCTTTACTTCTGATGAAGGTGGAAATACAATAATAGTCAGGTGGTATAGGAGGAAGACCAATTTGCACCATGTATGTCAAAGTATTATCAAACACTAGTATTTTCTGTTTCTTCTTAGAGTTTTATATATTGATAACCTAGAAACATAGAACTTTTCCAACTAAATATGGTAAAAGAATAGAATCATGTCATACTCCACTTAAGATCTTTTGTGATAAAACTTTGGTTATCGAACTAAAAGATGCTGATTGAAAATTGCTGGGTTTAAAAACTTAAAGGACCAAGTTATATGGGGTTATATAAGTTTAATTTCTTACGATTTTTATTTCAGGTTTGGGATAGTGATATAATAGAATCTGCCATGAAGACATTCTATGACAAGGATATTGACGTCATGATATCAGCAATCGAGAAGAATATGACAGTATGATTCATCTGTGTTTCTTGACTTTCTTCTAGACACATTATTAGAGGTGGCAAAATGGGCAATGGGTTGACCCAAAAAAATTGTTCCATTTTTTGAACCCTTTTATAAATACATTTATGTGTTAGATATGATTAATAAGTATATATTTTAACAGTAATAATCTAAGTTTTTTGAACAAGCAAGTGGTATGCAGGCTTTCTACCTCTTGATAACCAACTTTTGTTGATTTTACTTATTTGTCAAAACAATCATAAGTCGAAATGCCACCTCTACACATCGTGCTAGGTACAATGCCACTTCTCTTTATATTATTATTGTTATGTTACTATTATCATATTATAATGTTACCATTATTGTTATCTATACTGTGTTCCTGTTCTAAAATAAATGCATCTCTTTTCTTTTTGAGATGCTCAAATAGCTGAAACTTCTCTTTTCAGTATAGTTGGGAACCAAAATTACATATCTTCCCATAAATCACTATTTACAAAGTGTAGTTGGCATTTTTTTTGGTTCTACATGACTTGTTATCTTGCTTTGATCGAGGGTTATTTATATATTTGACAAATGGTCAAAACATTTGCAAACCATTTGTCCATTCAAACTTTGACATTTTTGGGACGGAGGTTTACTTACCTGTTTAAAAATAAATTTACTTAAGCACAAGCTAACCTTTTTCATTTTTGTTTCTCTTTTGTTATTTTCTTGGAAATAGGATAGGTGGAGCAATGACATCTCTTCGTGGGCAAATTGTACATCTGGTGAAGAAGTTTGTCCTGATCCGTAAGTGTGAAACTTCTCTTGCAAGTTATATTCCCAGTTAACTTATGCTATTGATTTGCTTCCATAAAATTCTTTGTTTCATCTTCATTAAATGGTATTTTAGTGTTTTTCTTGAACTTTATGCCAAGTCAAATATTCATGATATGGGAATGCAAACCGTAGTTGAGGGGTGATTTCTTGCAGGTGGGCTTCTGAAAGCATCAAGTGTGCTTGCAATTACGCCTATAGAAATGCGACACCAGGAAGCACTCTTGGAGGTGTGTTACATTTATTACTCATCTCAATTTAGGGTAAAAAGTTCTAACATCAATATGATTCTAATGAAATACACCGATCACGTTTTCTTCTTATATAATCGGCTACTAGTCTTATATAAGATCGTATAGCTTTAATGCAAGTTCATACTTCTAGAATCATACAACATGATGTTTAAAAAAATATTTTAGATGTGACTTTTATTGTCTTATTTACTTGAAGTGAAGTGGAGAACGAAGAGTAAAGGAAAATCATATAAATGAAATGATCAGCTTATATGTCCCATGCTCTGATACTACCACCACATAAAACACATAAGAAACATACAAACTGTTTCAGTTATATATACATCAAAACACCTAGTTTTACTTTCATGTGTTTATACTGCCTAATCATATCTTCTCAATGTGTCAGATGATTACTTCCTCTCACGTTTGCCGATTGTGGAGATGAGGCTCGCTCAAGCTGGGGTCCGTTTGGCTGCAACACTTAACCGGATCTTCGATCCATACTCTTCAATCTCACAGAAATTAGCATATTTTGGGATCATTCAACACACCTCTCACATGACTTGAAGCTCAAAATCCTGCAACAGAATCTACAATTTACCATCCATGAATTCTCTGTAAACTTTTAATCGTCTTGGTAGTTGGCATGCTAATTGTCTTCGACACGTGCCCAATCTTAGCCTGCTTATTTGTGAGAGCCTTCTTATTCGATGCTCAAAATCATGTGCACCGTTCTAAACTTGAATCTGTAGTAGCTGATTGTAAATAGTTATGACCAACTCACATATCATGACTGTGTTGTAGCTTTAAGTGTTTAGAAATAAAAAGAGTCATTGATGAGAAGTTGAGAACCATCAGATATACATCTAAATAAACAGGGACCACTTTTTGGCCTTTGATTATGAATCGGACAAAACAATCAACAGTTGTGATTCATGATCAAGGGCTAAAATGTGATATAGTTTTCATTTATTTTTTGGCTCTCATATGAACTTCCCTACGAGTTGAAAGGAGAACATCATGCTTAATATTGTTACAGAATTCAACAATTTGAATGAAAGATTGGTTAGGAAGACTGTACTTTGACTTTTCTTTCCACACCATAAGACTTAAGGGTTGTAGACTTAAGGGTTGTTTGACAATATCTAAATGATTAAATGTTAAAATAATAAGAGGTCTGAACCATTAAGTGCTGAACCATTAAGAGGTCTGAGTATATCGTTTAACTATTTTAAGATAAATGCCTGATCAATTCAGATAAAAAGTGTTAACCATTTAGAATTAGACCTCTTAATCATTTAGTATAGTATAATGTTTAATCATTCAGAAGCAAATAACTGAACTATTCAGAGTTCAGACATTTGCTCGCGAAACAAAGAGTCTGAACCATTAAATGCTGAATCATTCAAACATCTGAATCATTAAGAGGTTGAAAAACAATTCCGTACTCTCTACTTTGAGAGAGGTGTGCCTAAATGTTTTTAAAGTGTTTTACATTGTACTGCTTAACAAATATCTTTACTACTATCGGTTTCACATTCATCACCTAATACCCATGAGTCGATATGAATCCCATGACCTTCAATTCAATCGCTGGTTTCAGCACTTCATCTTCAAGGGTCGATCGTCGATCTCATTTACATTTCAGTATCCTCTACCTATAAACCCTGCTCCCATCAAACCAGTTTTAGCATTCATACCAACAAAGTCACTTAGGTCTGCTGCACTACGATCAACGATTGTCCTTCGCTAAGCTACGGTAAAGTCTACCTAGCTAGAGAGCATAATCTACATATAATAAATCGGAACCGACTATTCTTTACTAATCGATCAAATTTTTGGATCAGCTAACGTATATTTGGGTATAACTTCATGAATTTTAGTTTCTCGTTTTTTGTTTCTTCTTAATTCGATGTGTTCTATCAAATGTTCCCAAAATTAGGGTTCATTTTCATTGTTTGTTGTGTTAGAGATGATGATTCTACAGTGACTTTTGTTTGTATTGTTGTAATATTGTTGTTTATCTCATTTTCAAAGAAAAAAAACTTCATCTTTGGTTTTTCAAACCTTTTTTTCTTATTTGGGGCTTCTAAAGTGTTCTTTGGTGATTGACGATGAGTTTAGGATGTATATATTTTTTTATTTCTCTCTGTAATTGATCCTTTACTTGTTTTAGGTTTACAGGTGTTCAAAGCATCTTTATTCCTCAAAAGAACTACAATCACATCTACAAACAAACAAACATGCCCGGTATCAAATCATAGTATGAACTATTTGAGATCTAAAATTGATTTTTTATTTTCTTGAAAAGTTAACATGTAATATATGTTTTTAGACTGAAGTTGATGAGGTGGATAATCTTTTTGACCTAAATA
Organism: Flaveria bidentis; assembly: GCA_018326385.1. Classification (NCBI taxonomy): domain Eukaryota; kingdom Viridiplantae; phylum Streptophyta; class Magnoliopsida; order Asterales; family Asteraceae; genus Flaveria; species Flaveria bidentis. The sequence goes on from BJCM01061859.1 coordinate 16,512, forward strand.
TAAGCTGCGTTTACAGGTCTGCATGTGTCTGGTAACCGACTGCAGATGTATTCTGCACATAGTGATTCAAACAACAATTTATAAATTTTGAACTTCTATGTTATTTGAGTAATTTAACATGTGAGTAGGAACCATGGTAAAATCATCAGAGCCTTCAAGTCATCATGGATCTTTGCTTAATTTTTGTTGGAATAGTCTCAAACCCAAAACTTTTACTGAAATAGATGTGTAATAGAATTTCTGATGACAAGGTGGTGAAAAAATAGCATTTACACCTTTGATTCTTTAATTGTGTAATTCATATATGTCAATGTCCTTTTTGTTTAGGCTAGCTTTTTGGTGTGAAATTAGTATTTACATTTTCAAATTAATCATCTTTAGTTATGTTTGGATAAAAACTTATGGTTATGTATAAATGCAGTCCAAATTAAAATAGTAGGTGGGCACTTTAATTGTTTCCATTGATATGACTCATATTCTGATTTATGATTTATTTGTATTGTATCTTAATCACGTCAAACTGGGTAAAAGAAATTTTCTTAGCAAAAGCATGTCAAAGGAGTTAAATAGGTATAAAAGTGGAGCAAACCTGTGTTTTCTATTTTGTTAACTTTTGATTAAGTTTATTTCGCAGATTATATAAAATAAATGATTTGTGGCTCTAATTTCAGGTATCACCTCTCTTATGCGTGTTGAATATGGATGCAATCTCCGTTATTATGATTATGATATGTTAATGATCTGTTAATTTACAAATGGTAGTTTTGTGAAAGTTCCAATAGCTTTTACAAACGCAACAGATGAGCTAATTGAAGGTAATTAAATTTAAGCTTTTAAACATATCAAATTGGGATTATAAGTTCTTTAATAGTTTGAACATTATAGCTTTACTCATTTTGATATGCTGAGGGTTTTTTAATCTCATGTCATAGAATTCATAGAGTTCTAATTGAATTTAAAAACATATTAAATAGGGATTTTTGTTTTAGGCTTTCTATAATTATTATTTTATTTATGTTGGTGTATGTCTAGATTATTTATATATTTTTTTATTTCTTTGAGGTTGATATCTATGCATGAAAAACATATGATTTTTTCTCAAGTGGATGTATGCTTTATAGGTTTGTTTATTGTACTAATTTTCATGTGTTAACGGTAGGTATACATTACGTTTATACCATATTATCGTGTGCTTATTTGATATGTTTAGCTTTCTAATATCATTAGAGATAGCTCAAAAGCCATTTACCATGGTATGAGTGTCTATATTAGTGGATCAAGAGATGATTAAATGAGGAGGAAGAATTGCATGACATGGGCAATTTAAATAAAATTTTAATTCTTACATAGCATTGAGTAATGATGAGCTCCAAGCTGCATAGAAGAAACTAAAAAGATAATGTTTATTTGTATGTTTTCTTTATCATTCTTATAAATGTGTCATGATGTTTAAACCATCAGGATGCTGTAAGAACAAAAGATGGATATTGTTTAAAAAAGTGCGAGGAAACCCTTGATTCCTTTAAATAATATAAGTATATAAGTATGTTGAAATATGTTGCTCTTTCTCCTTTATAGATACAGTTATGTTATTTTAATTCAATTAGGCTACAGGTGACAAGTCCGCAGCAACGCGCAGGTATACTTGCTAGTATTAGTAGGATAGAAAAGAGTTTCAAGTTCACTTGTTTGACCCAGCATTTAAGGTTGCAATATCGAAGCACTTTTTATTATTATTATTTATTATGTTACATGTAAATGGAAGAGCTTTTGAAGTGTTTAAAACCATTGTATTTTTTTACGAGCCGAATCAAGTCCTATATATAAACTCTAATGACTAGTTTGGCTCGGCTTGTAGTTTTACGAGTTCGAGTCCTAGTTGATGTCAACTAGGCCCACCTCGCTTGTTGAATGGTCCTAGTTAGGTTAAATTGATATGGAACAATAGAAGATAATGCTTTTTTTAATATTAAAGTTATACTAGAGTTCAGAAAACAAATCACTTGTTTTTACAAGTAATACAAACATAATTACTAAAATTAATCAATACAAGTATAGTCAACCCAATTTTTAGTATGGTGAGCTTTTTATAAAATATTGATAACATTTTATAGAACGTGTAAATTATCTCTTATAAACTTTTGATTTTGATACTACCCTATTACCTTTTACAAACTTTTGTAAAGCTATCTCTCTATCTCCTTTAGGGTAAAGATAGAATTCTTCATTATTTCATCTTCTCCAAACCCTACTATTTAAGTAAGACTATATTTAAGTACGTTTATATGTCTCTTTGTTATAAAACTTTATAAATATCAATCATGTAAATTTAAATAATTTTTTAATACAAAGTTGATTAGTGAATTCGTATCTATAGAAACTAAAGAAATGAACACAATCCAACAACTTATGCCATAGAACTATAAAAGGTTAGTAATAAGTTAGTTATACTAGAGTTTATGAATCTAGTTAAAATGTATAATTTTAGCACTCATAGTTAGCATCAATGTTGTGAGGGTCGGATCGGACCACCGACTGCGATTCGGCCCATTGAACGATCCGATCTGATGTTGTTCATTTTAATAGCATTGAACCGGTCGTTTTTACCCAAGCCAGCGGTTGGACCCGGCCAAACCGGGGGTTGGATCAATTGGATCATTTTTTTCTATATGTTTATAAAAATTTAAATATATTTTTTACATATATTGATTAAATATTAAAATTTATCCGCTTCGCATAACCGGTCCGACCGGTCCAACCAGTGAACCAATAAGAAGTCCGATTCCGGTTATGAAAACATTGGTTAGCATATTGTTCGAATTGTCCCCTCTAAACTTGATCTAACCAGGATCAAACCCAAAACAGCATACAAGCTCTTTACAAAGATTAAAGACATCGACATATATTCAGTTGCATTTCACATACTAATAGTTACTTTCTGAAGATTTCCTTAACAGATGAGCCAACTGATGGCTTATAAAATTTAACTACAAAAAAGACAACTATCAACAAATCTGCATTAGCATCCATCACTTTTGATGACTTTTTTTCTGATTTGTACAATGTCTAGGTGGAGCTGGTGGCTGTTTACCACCTCGACCGCCACCTCCAACTCTCCTTGGCCGCCCCGATCCTCTTTTTACGATTTTCGGATCAGCAGCGCCAAGAAAATCAACGTTTGACTTTTTACTCCCTTCAGTTTCAGGATTCAGGGTAACAGAATTGGAACTACTGTTGAGTTTCAAATACCCATGTGGGACCGCCATTGGACTACTAATCGGAAACTTGACCACGAGCTTAGGTTGTGTACATGGGGCCCGTGGCCTGATACTTCGGGGTCTTACAGGAGTGGACATTGAAGAAAAACATAGGACAGATGATAAGGGTTTGATGCTGCTGCTGCTGCTGCTAGAATCGCTAAGTAACTGTTTGTACCTTTTGGTGACAATGCCTCGGAGGGTCAATGCAGACTGGTACTCTCGTGTTCTTTTTGAGTAGAACACGAGCGCGTTGTTGGCAAGCAAAAGCAAGTCTTTAAAGAGTTCTTTTGTTGACTTTATACAGTTGTTGGCGATTTTTGATTTTACGGTGTCAAGATCCATATGTTGCCTGATGGTTTTTCTATACCGTGCTCTTTTCTGAAAAAAAAAAAGGAAAAAGAAGCTTGACTTTCAAGGTCAACCTATAAAACATTAAGTTTAGACTTCTTGGGTCAACAAACTAAACTTCATGTTCAAGATTGATATAGGTTTATTAAATCTTCGAAAAATTACCTTATACAGGCATCATATACCTTGTCTACAGCTAAAATGACGAATATGATAAGGAGCAAGTTTGACCTCAGAAGTCAAACCATACCTTTAACATAGAGCAATGTGTACCAACAAATCTCTGTACATTTAGTGAGAATCACAATCTTTTTATAGTAACTAACTGTTACTCCGTTACAATTGCTTTTGTTGTGAGAAACATTACAGATGAACTATTTTATATAGTGGAAGTGCACAGCCAAAAACCACAATGTAAACAACATTGTTCCTCAAATATCGTTAATTTACAGATACAGACCTAATGGAGTGTTACACCAATGACCGATCAAACTATCGGTCATTGTTAGAGGTGGCAAGACAAGTGGGACGGGAGGTTGGTAACCAGTCAAATCAGGTTGGGTTAAAACAGGTAACTTTTAGTATAGTCAGACTAGGTCAGGTTGGATTGACCTAGAATACCTTTTTGTCCATTTTTTTATTTTTCTGTAAGGAACGAATCTGCTGATTTTAAACAACAAATTCACAGACCCTAAATTTAGGCCTTTGACCCAAGTGGGACTTGAACCCTCAATTTCTTTGTTGAGATACATCTTGATACTGCTAGGCGAAAGACCATTTGGTAACAAGTATGTTAATTATGATTACAAAAAATAGTATCATAACAACAATAACCCAAATCTATTAATAAAAACAATTTATGAGGTTGTGTTCCTTAAAAATCACTTGGGACATCTTTCGGTCTGTTTACTTATCTGATATAAAACACAACCTAAATTGACCCACTGATAACTAAATGAGTCAATGTTTCAATCTCTGTGTGTGTGTGTTTGTGTGTGTGTATGTATGTATGTATGTAGAAGACAACCCAAGAGTCCAAGACTGAGGTCATTACCTGACTATCAAGGCGGCGTCTGAAGACCAATGCATACTGGTTTTCAGTAACAGAATTAAAAATCCCCACCAAATCATCAACTTGCAGTCCCTCTCCATCTGCACTTGAAGACCGCATACAACCACCGCTTGTTGAAGTTTCATTTCGCTGGACCCCACTAGTTGAACCCAAATTCTCACTCTCTACAATCCCTTCTTTCACATCCCAATTACCATCTTTCCTCTTCCGTTTCCCTCTTCTTTTTCTTATCATACAGGAATCAAGAACTTCTAGTTTTACGTCAGATGTATCTACGGAAGGACTATGAGATTTGGGTTGTGGGTTTGTTTCAAGATCTTGTGTGAAACTTCCAGCAGATAATTCCAATTCATCTTTTGACCCTTCTTCTTTAATACTTACAATCTTTACTGTCTTTGTTTTTGGTAATGATAGAGGTGGGGATTCGGTCTGGCTTGAATTGTAATTGATCTGATCAGAATGCTCCTTTTCGGCTTTAAGATTTTCAAGCTTTGATACAAGAAACCTACAGAAAAAATTGCAATTTCTAAGAGACGTTAGTGTCAAATAAGTCAAGATCTCCTAATGTGTGTTTTCCAAAAAACTTCCTAAATCATTTACTCTAAAGAACTGGATTATCAATAATAATAATGTAACTTTGAGATCATATTTGAATAAATTACCATTTATCAAAGATTTGGGCAAAAAGTGTTCTGGGTCAATTGGACTGTTTTGACCTTTACTTAATATAACAATTTGGTCACCTCTACTCATAAAGAAGTATAGAAGTGCCAAGAAATCGATAGGCTTCTACTACAAAATGAGAAAGACAAGACTGACCCGATTGACTCTTCTGATTTCTCAAGCGCCCGCTTCAGTTCAGCAACTCGACGTTCTCGAAGCTCATCATACCAATATCTAACGGATCAAAACCATGGTGATGAAGAAATTAAAGCCTTTCAAGATTTGCTTCAAAACAATCGCTCTACGTATAACAAGCTTGGCAAAAACAAAAAGAGTGATTGACTTCTTTAACCATCCTGATTAACTTTATTTGCAAAACCATCATTTTGTGAGAAGGAAAAATACACTAACTATTATATAAGAGTGAGATTCTTGAAAGAAAACAAAAACAAAAAACAAAAAAAAAGGCCAAGCATAATAGACTTTTTGGTTTGAATTAATATTCCACCAGTTTGTCCAAAAGCACAAATTCTTGCAAATTACAGAGTTTATCAACATTTGCCTAGTATTTTGAGACCAAAAAACAAAACAGTTCAGAAGGTTGAAGGGTGCTGGTGACCAGATTTGGCTAATTACTAACAAGTCAAAGGGGTCAAACAAAAGAATTTAGCTAAATGGGAAACGGGTTAAACGGGTAATGGGTTAAAAGTCATCCAAAGTTTATTTAGCTCATAGCCTAATAAATGTTTTTATTTCAAATTCTTGTAATAAAACAGTTTTGTACTCAAATTTAATAGACTAACCTTTTAACATAAAAAGAACAAAAAGTGTTTACTAGTCAGGATAAACTAATCATTTTCAAGCCGTACCAAAAGCCCTGAACTCCGTTTTAACCCATCACTCAACCAATGCATTTACCACCTCTATGATAAACACATTTTATAAAGGAAAAAAACATGATCCTCACTTGCAACCAGTATAGCGCTGTTGCAGGTCCTCATACCTCGCTCTACATGCCTGCAAGTTGCATAATGAAAGTACATAAGTGAAGGATACTAAAATCTGCTTGTTCTAATAAGTTCAATATACACTATATAAGGAATGGTTATTTACTTCTTTGACTAACAATTTGTGAAATTGCCAAAAAAATAACCAGTCATTTGCAACAGTGAATGCTTTTTAGAAAGAACAAAAAAAGCAAAATAGAATATTTTTTATGCTTCTGCATTTCCACAACTTGTCAAATATTTCTGATTGTTGCAAACTATTGTGGTTGAAAAATTAATAACTCAAAATGTAAACTAACAAAAGAGAAAGCTTAGAGTCAAAACTCATCAACTAAATACACAAACTAAGCAAATCAAGTTTAAAATTTTAATGTGCTAATGTTTTTACATAGTAAATAGTAGACTAATAAGTTTTCATCCCTCCACTTATTCAAAAACAAAAGACCAGAAATTACATTTCATGTATCACTGTATCCATCACGAGTACTCAAAACCCAAAGATATGGCCAAAGCCGCACACTGAGTGACTACAACCTCAAGCACTAGACACGCGAATTCAACAAATAAAAGAAGCGCTTGCGAAAACATTTTTCCAAAAATTTACAAACATGAGCTTGGTTTGATCATACAACTCCGAGAATATGTGTAACTAGCAAATCACATGGTTTTGAACAATATAAACCACCACTTTAATCAAAACTACTGCTCTCTCCGTCCCTAGAATCAAACGCTACCATTTTTTAGTTGTCCAATACGAGCATAACGTTCTCTATTACTTAATACCTTTTCCATTTAGCAACTTTTAAACATACTAACTTTGATTTGGATTGATAGATTATAGAAACACCAACAATCCTTCATTCATTTTCCACTTGATTAATGAATTGCACTTGCGAAACAAATAAATGTAATTTATGCTTCCAAAGAATTACTCGTTACAAAAGCCCATCTATTATCTCCTTTGGTCATTTATGAATCCATAAGACCATCTGTAAAGGTGTAATGGTAGTGGCGTAATCTGCCACCTCAGCACCACTACACACTTGTGTGATAAGGGGCGTGAATGTGTGATAAGGGGCGTGAATGTGTGATAAGGGGCGTGAATGCGTGATATGGTCAGGCATGAGTGTAGTCACTGGCAAAAGGGCTAAGTAGTTTTTTTTTTCACCAACCATAGTACTACACCTCACATTTGTTGTTTAAATTAAACCTCACATTCACACAAACATCATTACTTCCCTTAAACACCTTTACAACGACCGCAACCACTCAATACATGACACCTACGTGCCGCCAGTTTTTCAACACCATCACTAACCTATTAAGGATAGTCTACGCTTTCGTTCATTTTCCCTTTTCTAGGAAGTAAAAAGTAAAAACAATCTTATTAACATACAAATGAGGGTTGACCAAACAAAGTAAATCCACTCACCAACGGTTTTATCGTTTTTACATAAATTCTAAATCAAACCGCTAACTACATTTTTAAAACCACTACAGTCACTGAACCAACTTTTTTACCTCAAAAAACACTAGTTTAGTTTGTACTAAAGTTATAAAGAAACATAAAACATGTGCATGTATAATTAAATTCCCCAAATTAGAAATCAAGTCAAATGAAGTCATTAAATCATTAATTATTGCATTTGCTTCAAGAAACACATGTCCTTAACTCTTATTATTAATTACACTAATAATCAATCCATAATATATAATCATAAGCATAATAATAATAATATTATCATACCTCTGGGGAATTATTAATTACACTAATAATCAATCCATAATATATAATCATAAGCATATATAATCAAACCTCTGGGGTGAAGTAATACGGGTAAACGGTTCGGGTTCGGACCTCCGACGAAACAACATCCCAATCGCCGGTACCATGCCGGAGAACAGCACCACCGAGAACAAGTTCCTCCCACGTACCCCACACCTTCCTCATAACAACACCAACATCCTCCATGCGCACGTTAGCACAAGCCCTTACTCCGTCGCCGGAGACCACCGCGGCTGATCGGAAAACGGCGTGAGAGGAATTGGAAAGAGAATCGAAAAGGGTGTTCGGATTTGAGGCGAAATTGGTGAAATTGTTGCGGGAGAAAAGGGTTTGACTGATGAACGAATGGTGAATTCAACGGAGTTATTCGTTAGGGTTGAAATTGGAGATTGGAGAAGGAAGAAGAGGGTGATTTAGGGGATTATGAAGCATTTTAGAGATGATAATCATGATATTGTTGATGGGTTTGTGGGAATTTTGAAATTGTTTGGAAGAATGTGATACGAAGAAGAATGGTTTTCCTGCAAATTCTCCCTCCCTCTCTTTCTCTCTCTATGATAAGCATCCAATAATAAAAAATTGTTTTTTAACCTATCATTTGAATTTGAAACTTCGTGTTCCGGTTAACTTGTTTCTTTAAATGATTATGTTTGGGTTGATCTATTTAATATATTCCGTTAAACAAGTAGATCCATAAACCTATTTGGGGAAACATGTGGACAATGAACTTGTTTATAATTGGTTTACATGTTTTTTAGAATCTACCAGTCTTATTAATACGTGTGCAACTTGAACTTTACCCGCTAGGTCGCTTGGCATGTGTAAATAAATGGGCTAAGTGGTCATGTTTAGGTATAGTGAATTTAAGTGTTTCTAGGTTAGGGTTGGTGTTTTTTAGACGAATAAAAAAGAAGACATGTTCAGGTTGACGATTCAACTTAGCAATATGTTAACCATCAACATGACACGACTAACACCTGTCTATTTGTATTTTTGTTATGTTGGTCTATCTAAAAATAGCATCACTATACATTTAAAAAATAGAGGAAAATTTGTTTTTATCTCGTTTTGTTCAAACTCTAGTCGTAGTTTGCTATATGTAAGATTTTACTAGACATTTTTGTTTTGGTTTTTTCCTTTTTTACTTCCAATTTTTACTTGATCTATTTATTATAGAAATAAACTTTTAAGTAGCCATGAAACTATAAAATATAAAATTCTACGATGTTGTATGATAAAGCACGCGTACATTAATGAATGTATGTATATAAAGAAACTTAAAACATTAAAATAAAAACTAACATATAACGAGGTACGAGCATACACACTAACCATACCCCCTAAAACAATATACATTTTTATGTGCTCGATCTCATAACACATATAGTGAGACTACACCATGGATGATATCACGTCATTGATATCGCAATGACAACATGACGTTGCTGCCATACCTCCAATATAAAAGCACCATGGGCATTAGAGTAAAAAACAGAACATTATAGAAGTACACAGATAAATACAAAATATGTTTCGTGTAAGCATTATACATAAGCATTACACCGGGAACATGTGATAATGAGTTCGAAACAAAGAACTTCTATTATGCGCAAAGTAAGAACTAAAGTCCAGATCCAAGGCTTACAACAGTACAAAAGACTGTAAAGAAAATGACAAGACTATAGAGATATACAAGTATATAACAAAGACAGTTGGGAATTTCAGAGGTGGTGTGTCAAAGAGTTTAACCATAACATGAAAAAAAAGCTAGACAACCACAAAACAAATATGTTTAACCAACAAATTGACGGAAGCCTGAGTTTAAACTCGAAGACTAGCAAAGTCCGATGAAGAATTGGCAACACGACAACCTTCGGAGGAGCTACAATTAAATAACCTGTTTTTGCTGCATTGACATTGCTAATTTTAATGGTTCATCCTGGTCATATGCTCGAGATACTGCACGATTTCTGACATTGGCGGTCTAAACTCCGGTTCGGCCTACAGAAAATGATGAGAAGTGCAAGATATGACTTATTGAGTGACTGCAGCTACAATGGTTGTAATGATTACACAAAAAAAGTCGAAACTAGCAAACCATCCATTAGTTGACTTTTGAGGTCAACAAATGCCAACAAATTGGACTTTTGAGGTCATATCTACAGCGACTCTTAACATCAATAGTCTAATACATGATGTGTTAAGCTATTAAAGTAGTCATGAAATCTTGATGTTGACTATTTGTCTTTATTTGCTCACCATCATCAACATCATCATCACTACAAAATTGGAATGAACATATTTCGTATCTACAACAAGAAAAGTTTAGAAGTTACCTGCACGCAAAGAGAAATAATATCTGCAAAGCGAGATAAAGACTTGGATGAATAAGCAGCATCAAGAGAAGGATCTACCATTCTTGACAACGCTTCTATATCATGAAGTCTAGGAACTGCCCATCTAACCAAATATTGCTCCCCACGAACTCTTGATCTGAAAGTATCGAAGTTAATTTTCAACTATGAAATAAATGTTTCATCTTAGAAGGTGGTAAAATGGATGATTTGTGTAGCGGGTCATAATGGGTGATTCGCACACTTTTGTATCCATTTAGGATAAAAACTATAAGTTTCTAATGTGTTATATAAAATATACTGTACAATAATAATCTAAAGTTTAATGTCATACTATTTAGGAGGTTGTATAGATAAAACTTAAAAGTACATATTGAGCAACTTTCACATGTTACCCACAAAGCAGAAAAGAAAACTTTAAAAGATGTTAGGATGAATAACCTATCATGAGCTTTTCGACCGGTGAGAAGTTCTAACATAACAACTCCGAAGCTATAAACATCACTTTGGTAAGTATAACTTCCTAACTCGAGTTCAGGGGCACCGTATCCTGAACCTTGCAGCTGATATAATAATAATCTAATGTCAATACCAATTATAACAATTTTAGTGTGATGCTTCTTACTTCTTACACAGGATCAAGAACCACTTACCTCACTAATGTAGCTCAATGGCAGCAGTGGGGCCAAAGCGCAATCTGAAACACGTACATTAGGCTCTTCATCAAGCAGAATATTTGCAGACTTGAAGTTTCGGTGGACAACAGGTGGTTGACAAACCTCATGCAAGTACCTAATAAGCAAAACATTATAAAGACAAAACACTCCTAATTACTGGTGATCTAACATTTCTGTTATAATGTATTATGGTTAGGTCTGTTAGCTTAGCTCGTTAAGCTCAAAATTTTTAAGTCTCTAAACATCATTAGTATACAAAATAGCGAGGGAGATGAAGGTACAAGTTGAAAGATGTACTTACTCCAACGCCTTTGCAGCTTGAAGCGCCACATTTACACGAGTTTTCCATGAAAGTCTCTCATGTATATCTTCATCTAGATGCAGTGCTTCATGTAATGTCCCATTTTTACAGTGTTCATAGACAAAAAGTCTTTGTCCGTGTTCACAACAGTAACCGACAAGTCCAACTATATTTTCATTTTGAAGTTTAAAGACATTTGACACCAAGTCCATGAAATCTTCATCGCTCCATTTCCTCGAATCTGCATTCTCCAGTTTCTTTACAGCCAGTAGCTAAAAGAATATAAAGTAGGTGAGCAAGTTGTTAGTAAAGGTACCAGTTTCAACCTATTCATGTGAATGTGGGTCAACTTTGGTTGTATTTTATGGATAATGCGTCTTTGGGTTATAAATAAAAATTTCGGCTAAAGAAGAAACGAATTGATTGATTTAAAAGTGTATGGAAGTATACACAAGTGTTTAAGACCTCCTGGTTTGCTTTGTTCAGAAAAGATAGACCATGATTTTAACAACTGTTCTTTAACCATATTTAACATATTTGTGGTGTTGGACGTGCGTTTTAAAAGAGTTTGCGATAAAATAATCAGTCTAGAGTGTAGAAAATAATGCTTGAAATGTGCTTATGCTATTTTAAATGGTAATAGTAAGATATTTGAGTGTTTGTAAAATTATCAGCGTAGAAGAAATTACTAGACAAAAGTGACCAATATTATACTACTGTCAAATTATGAAGACAGTTTGTGAAATGAAAATAAAATCTCTCCACTTAGATTAAATGAGTTTCTGAAAAAGTTATGAAACTAATTCATTTACCCCCAAAAATACAGAAAAAACTTTGTTCATCCAAAATAATGAAACTGATATTCTGATAAGACACAGTTTCAGAACCCAAGTAAAAGTGGTCAAGAAAAGTGTGAACGGGTCAACCAACTCGGTTCTTATCCTCCATAAAAACTTACCCGCTTTGACCCATTACCCAACTGGCCAACCCACCAACATACCATTAACATGCCAAAAAGCATAACATTAGTGAGAAAATGACTAGAACTCATGAACCTTGTTTATATATGTTGCAAGCACTTGTTTTTTATAACACAATGATGCATGGATTAAAAGAATTTAAATAGGTGAGTTTATGCGCAGTATATTCTATACCATTTTCCACATTAAACTTAAGAAAGCATTACCTTTCCATCCGGAAGCTTGGCCCTATACACCGTGCCAAGCATGCCTCTACCAATAACATTTTCTTGAGAAAAGCTATTTGTATCCTGTTGAAGGGTTAAAATTGAGAAAGATCTTGGGAAATCTGTATTTCTCGAAATATCATGGCCCGTTTTTGGAACTGACACTGGTTTTACACCGACCGGTTCTCCAATAAGTAGTTGAGGAGGTAAACGTGGTGGTGGATTCTTTGAGATTGTTTCCATTTTTTCTTCTTCTACTTTGGACCTTGGCAATGAGTCATTTCTACAATTATCATTGCATGGAGTTTCTGTGCAAAGATCAAGGATAATACAGTTGGGTATGAAAAAAAATAACTTTTAAGGTCAAATGTACAAACTATTAACTTCCACACATTTTATGAATGATTTCAAGTCAATGCAAATTTATCATAGGGGTTAGTTATGTTAGTTAACTATTTGTAACAATTCGCTTTGTTTCTTTTTCCTTTTGTATATAAAGAAGCATGTATAATGATGGTATGATGATGAAATGAAGTGAACTTGTTTTGTATTCTTCTTCCTGTATTTATACCACTAATTTTGTCATTAGTATAGATAATTGATGTTGAAATATATGGTTTGACCCGAAAAGTCAAGTTTGACCAAAGTCATTTGTTACAAAGGGAGCTAAGCATGCTAAAAGGAAAAGATTAAACCTTACCATTGTCTTTATGATGAGATTGATACAGCGAAGACACATTTAGCACAGAGTTCTTCATATGATCACCAACTTTGATGGTTGACTTCTTTTCGCGCCATCTTGACATGAAAATGCAAAATCCAAGTGCAAGTAAAACAAGAATCAAGATTACAACAACTGCTACCCACACGAGTTTTTTACTCGACTGAGACCTTCCAACAGCTTCAACTCCTATGCTTATTTCAGGTGGTTTTGAATCGGATGTTGACGATGGCATAGGAGACAAGGCTGGTGGTGAAGCAGACAAGGCTGGTGGTGAAGCAATAATGGTTGTATTAAAAGGGTTTCCATTGCTCCTGCATTGCACATAAGAATGTCTAACTATTATGCAACAACTTCTAGTTTTTTAGTAGTCTTTCAAAATGGGAAAAGATTACATAAAAACTGTGTTTTCTTACAAATGGCAGCCACAACAGAGCATAATAAAGTCTCACTAAGATATACAAAAAGATTGCTTACAAAAGTTTCTTTTTTACCTGAAATTTGGGATGCTCAACAATTTCGGGGGTATTGGCCCAGAGAAAAGATTATTCTCAATATTCCTATGTAACAACAAACTATTTATTTCAAACCATCATAAATAATAATCAAAGCAAAAACAGAAGAAAGTATAAGCATTTAGAGAAGTATGATATGTAAAAAAGAGCCAAGTATAGTACAGATCAATAAGGGGAAGATCTTGCAACACGTCAAGTACACCGGTAAGATAATTGTCTTGTAAGTGCCTGCACGAACAAAAACGAAAAAAAGAACACAAATATACCTTGGCCATCAAAATAAAAACCAGGAAGGCAGTAAGGTATGTTGCCAATCTTGAAAATGGGAAAAAAATGAATGAACATTTAACACATATAACTTGTGCAAAAATACCCAAAGTGCATATTTTAAAGCGTATAAACTTTATGTCTTACAACGTGGATATTGAGGACAGGTTTTCCATCGATAGAGGTAAAGGACCACTAAGATTATTAGCAGACAAATCCCTGCAACAAGACATCATATTCAAAATATAATGACATATGGTACAAGTTATAAGCATGATACACCATTTACTAGGGAGCAAATGAGCGGGTTGAGCAGGTTGGATAACAAATCAAAATGGTAATTACTTTATTCAGGTCATGTCTGGTTACAGAAGAGGATGATACTCCATTAAAGTATATGCTAGAAGAGGGAAACGCGCTACGGAAGCTGCCCATACGGGCCAACTGAATTCTACTTTTGGGCTTAAGCTGGATCCACTCAGTCAAGGAGTTAGCAGTAAACTGGAAGAGTGGGGAGCAGTTACTATGCTTAACTATTAGCAGGAAGATTCAAGGTCGAGGAGCTGTTCCCATGCCTACTTTCAGGAGCAATTACTACATGTCATGGGTTATTTAAGCAGGCTTTTTTACTTTCATATCCTCATTCCTGTTTTTCATTATCAAAGTAGTGTGTAATTGGAGACATTGCCCCTCTCGAATCGGGCTGTTTATTTCAGTTCAAATCAAAGTTTCCTGCTTAAATTATAGATCTTATCAATCTGAAACATTTTTTGTCCATAACTTTATGTTCTTTTGTACATAATTAGGGTGACAAGTATGATTTCTATATAATTTCTGTGATGCAGTAAGAGTACAATTTGGGTGACTTTCAACATGTTTGACCCGTTTCCCTTCTAATTTGTCTTAATATGTTCCCCCTTAGACCCGAATCGACCCATTCATATGTAATATGGGTCGAAACTATCACCTCAAGGATTGGGAGGAGAAGTTTTGTGCACAAGTTTTTGCATTTTGATACATAACTTATCATAATCATAAGATAAATGAAACATTAGGATTAGCAAAAAGAAGGCGTACAAATTAGTCAAGGCTGTGAGTTGTTGAAAAGAATCAGGAATGGCACCACTTAAATGATTGTTGTTCAAAGACCTAAACCAAAAATATAACTTGTTAATGAAAGAATATTACATAAAAGCTTGATGAAGATCATATTTGAAACACAAAACTTACAAGTCTGTCAGTTGAACTAACATAGACAAAGATTCTGGTATGCTTCCCGTAAGTTGGTTCCCAAAGAGATAGCTAACAAAAAATGAAAAAGAACAAAGAAATAAATATGTTATTAAAAGAGATGTTATTCCTAAAAACAAAAGAAACATAACATACAAGGTTTTCAGTGTAACTGGCAAATCTGATGGGATACTGCCTCCAATGTGGTTATAGCTCAAATCTCTGCGCATTCAAAGATCGATTATCAAATACCAACATGAAGAAGACTATATACTCAGTGAACCACAATGTCACTCACATTTGTATGATTGAAGCAAAAGCTCCCAAATTTTCACCGAGTTCGCCTCCCAAACTAGCATTGTTAAGGACTCTGCATATGTTAGAGATTATTAAACAGTGACCATTAAGATTTTCACAAGAATATATGATTATTTGTTGCATACATTCCAGTTATGTTGGAGTTCACACATTGGACGCCTTGCCAACCGTCTAAACATGGATCTCCTCCTGCAAATAACCATCCCACAAGAGGAGGGAAGCCCAGGGCTGCATATAGACTATTTATTGCTAAAACTGCAACAAAGAATTTGTATAGATACATTAATAATGATAAGTATAAACTAAACAAAATTATTTGTTGTGTAAATTTTCTCAAGAATCATTGTTTGTTTAAACAAAATTCAAGTGCTACAGTTTGTAAAGTTGATATGTTTAACTAAAACGGGCTAAACAGGTAAAACCAAACACGACATGTATTTTAAACGAGCTAGAAACAACAATTGTGTCCTATTAGTGTCGTGTGAGGAATTCTCACCCCTAAAACTTAATTCAAAACCGACCGAATAATAATGAAACAACCAAATAAGTGAGATAACACTTACCATCACGAGGATCAGTAAACCCCAAACAATTTGTTGTAATTGAAATTGACAACAAACCCACAATAGCAATCGAATAAATCTTGAATTCTGAATTCCCCATCATCACAATACACCCAAATAACTCAACTTTAATGGTCTCTCAACTGCGTTCTTCGAGATGAAAACACACACTAACAAAAACTCACGAAATCATCAAACTTGCAAAAAACAATTAAAAAGAGTTAGACTTTGAACAGTAAAGACGGTGATGAAAGCAAATTAAAAGCTTTAAAAACAGAGTCTGCAAAAAAGATCATAAATGGGGACGAAAATCGAAGTCTTGTGATGAAATTGAAACTGAAATGATCACAATTCAAGTGATGTGATGAAATTGAGCAAAGAAAACAGAAACCCATGAATGAATTCATGTATAACTTACTGTGTGAAGAGGATTTGTGCAGAACAGAGTGTTGGTAAACTGCAAATGAGTTGCTTTTAGTCTTTAGAACCCTAAATCTTGCAAAGAGAAGATGATGGTGTTATGAAGTGACAAAAGGCGAGCATAATACTCATTAACTTTATTGAAGAACGCAATAAATTTGAAGAGAATGTGTTTATTTGTACGGTTACTGTTCGACCGTTGGGTGGCTCGAGTGGTAGTAGCCGGGAGAGTGAAAGATTGTTTTTTCTTTTTCAATCTTTAAAAAAACCATTTCGACTGTTTAATAATGTTTAAACAATATTGATCGATAATAATTAATACTAATAGTTTAAATTATGAGATTTATAATTTAAACTTTTATAATTCAATTTTTTATAATTTAAAAGACAATCTTATGTATATACGAGTATATATGGTATATTTGTGAAAGGCACTGTGACTCACGCTCACAGGGAACATCACACCCTTTGTCGTGAGATTTTGTTTTTTAGTTTTTTTTTTCAATTAAATCTTTTAAATACGTTTTTTCTTAATATTACAAATTTGTTATTTCGACTTAACGTTTTTTCTTAATGTTAGAGCTTTGCAGATTTCAACATCATGTCGCAATACATCAGATACTTTCACTAGTTAACTATCAAATTAGCTAGTTTGACGATTAATACTTACCGTTTCCTCGTATCCACGAGTAAGTTTTATATACTAGGCCAATTTTTCATATAGTCTTTCTATCTTTTTAAAAGAAAATTTATGCAAGATGAATTCCGTTTTATTTCTAACTCTTTTATATCAATTTTTATTTAATTTTTGTAATTTTTTTGTAACTTCAACTTTCTTTTATGATTAATGAAAGCGACCATATACTTGTCTAAAGTTAAAAAAAAGAAAGGTTTATCTAACAACTTTAAGAACTTTTTAAATATAATCTGGTAGAATTCTATAATATAATTTGGTAGAAGATGTATAGTTAATTATGATAATTAAAGGTTGGTTACAACAAAGTACATAATTTTAGTAGGTGTCAAAAGCACACCTTTTGCCCAAATAAATTGCAGATAAAATTGCAAAATTGATCCATCTGGTTTGAATATACTGTAAATTCAGTCATCAGATTTTAAAAATTATAAATTTCTTCGAATATTTAGTAGCTTGTTGTAAATTTAGTCCTCACTGTTATTGTCTGTTAGTTTTTAACGATCTGCTGCTAAATTTACAATATGATCAAATCATAGGGACTAATTGTCCAGTTTTCTCTAAAAATAAAAAAAATTGAAAAAATTCAATTAAACGTTAATATGAAATTCAATAATTGTTATGAAAATAAATAAAGGTTAAAAATAAATCAAATTAAAAATGTTAATAAAAGTAAAAAAGACATATAAAAATAAAAAAGAAGATAAAAAGAGGTATGCTTACATTTTTATTTTTTATTATTTTTTTGATAAAGTTTATATGTTATGTTTTATTTGAATAAACCAAAAATCTTGTGGAAGTATAAATCCAAAAAACAAAAACAAGAAATTTAATGTTCTTTTTAACTTTAATTTGATTTTTTCAGTATTTATATCAAATTTTATAAATGTTTATTTGAATTTTTTAAATTTTAACTTGGTTTTTATCTATTTTTTTACTTTAATCACGTACTTCTTTTTCAATACTTCTCTTTTTTTCTTTTCCTATTTTTATGCCTTTTAATTTTACTTTTATAGTATTTGGTTTTCTAATAGAACTGAATTTTATTATTGTTGTTTATTTGAATTTTTTAAATTTTATTTTAATTTTTTTAAATTTTAATTTATTGTAAACTTTTGTTTATTTAAAAAAATGACACAACTAGTCCCTATGGTTTGATCATATTATAGATTTAGGTGTTGTTTGTTTCTTCTGCAGGAAAACGTCTGCAGCCTGCGGACCACATCTGCAGACATCTGCAGCAGAAGAGATGGACCAAACGTCTGCAGTCTGCAAGAAAAAAACTATTTATTTTTAACATCTGCAGAATGGTAAAAAAAAACGTAACACCGGTACCATATTTATTCGAGTACTTACAATCACAAATAGTCACCTAAGAAGATGAAAGTTGTGTGGAAGTAAAGTGAAAGATGAAGGTGTGTGAGAGATGGGGGCCTGAAAAATGAGGGTGTAGGCTGAAAAATGGGGGCTGAAAAATGAGGGTCTGAAACGCGTACAACAGTCCATGGGCTCACACGGTCGCACCCACTCAACGTAAAGGAAATCGGGCCTAGGTCCCAGCACCCGTTACGACTTACG
>BJCM01061860.1:0-12741 GCA_018326385.1 Flaveria bidentis
ATGGGTTATTTATGTTTATCTTTTAGTTGTCATTAATCTTTAATATATAAAAGTTAATAATCAAGCTATTAAATTGTGTAATAATAGTACTTATAACAAAATAATAATAATTATAATAATAATAACAACAATAGTAATAAAAATAGTATTAATAATAATAATAAGTTATAATGATAATAACAATAATAATAACTAAAATAATAGTAATAATAATAATAATAATAATGTTAATAATAATAATAATTTAGCATTAAATAATAATAATAATAAACTTAAAACTTAAGTTAGTTAAGTTAAGGGGTTGTTTTGTCATTTTATAAACCTTAAAATGAAGGCTTTTAGCATGAAATAATAAGAACACAAAGTGGAGGGATCATTTGTGTAATTAACTAAAACCCGAAATCCCCATTTCTTTTTAAACTCGATTTTCCGGCCAACTCCGGCAACTCACCGGCCGAACTCCGTCGAAGTGCCAAACGCGAGTAAAACACTAAAAATCGAACCAAAATCGTTTCCAACCGCTTCGTGAAGATGATTCGAACCATTTGCTACCCTTTAATTGGGTTTAACGACAGTTACAAGAGCGTTCGAGCTCGAGTAACCGTCGATGATCAAGTACAAACCGTTCGGCGATTAAAACCTAATAATAATCAAATTAAATTAAAGATAATCGAACGTTTAATTAATCCTAAGCAGGGGCGGACCCAACCTTTGTGGTTGGGGTTCACCCGACCCCCATGAAATTTATTTTTTTAATAGTGCATATGTTATATTTACAACCGACCCCCAAGAAATTTTGGCAACAACCCCCAAGGAATTTTGGTGACGACCCTATTGTATTTTTTATTATCAACGACCCTAAAAATATAAATTTTGAAAGTTTATAAATATAAACCGATAATTTATAACAAAAATAACTAATATAAACTTAATATAAAAATCATTTTGGACCATTAACCTTATCATATTTAACCCATCAAGTTATTACCCAATAAACTAATATCCTTAACCCCAAACCCATTTTTTATTACCCAATTGCTCAATACCCATAACCCATTAAATTAAAATTATATAACACATTTAATTTAAAATTTTTTAGCAAAACCCATAACCCAAAGCTCACAAGTCACAACCCTTTACTTAAGTAATGTTGGAGTAAATCACCAACGACAATTTCTTCAAAATTAAAAAAGACTTACTTCAAAATGATGTAATGAATAGATTTCAAAACATGAAAACTCGTAAAGAACAACTTTAAAAATATAAGGGGTCTCACATCATTAAAAAAAAGCATGCATTAAAATGATCTTATTGCTACTGATCTCATTTTGATCATTCAAATAAAATCTTGAATCTTGAATATTTAATATTTAATATTTAATCAACGCACGACTACTAATGTCGAGCTCATTATATGACTGTCCCCCGTTTATAACGTTGAGCTATATACTCGTATATTGCCTCATTGTTGCACTAAAATGTGAGTTAACATGTTTTAAAACAGTATCACTAAGGAATAAAATAAAAGTAATAACCATTATCATTTCACATAAATGCAATCACAAAAATTTAGTGAATATCATTTCAACCCACCTATACAATTGATGAGCAAGCTCCGATTTGATGTTTAGTGTAGAAAACTAAGTGTTCTTGTGGGTTTTGATTGTATGTCTTTAAGCAGGTCATTTATGCATATGTTAGAAACAACTCACAAACCCATCTATCCTAAAATATACCAATTCATATACGGCTATAACCTCCAATGTCAAGATTTGAACTCTCACTCTTTTGACTGTTACAACAACCATGTATTGTTCTTCAAATGCACAAATCATCAAGCTACTCCAAAAGATCTTTGAAGACAGAAATCATTTTCTGATCACTACATCAAAATTGCATACACAATCATCCAATATTTAAAGGTTAAACATCAGTTGCATCACTACATAAGAAGCCACAACTGGCCAACAGAACAGTTTTAACTTAGGTTGAAACAGAACTAGAAACAAAAACTGATTCTTGGTTGAATTTGACTAGCTGCAAAACCACCTTAGAATCCAAGCTTGGTTCTACGCCAATGCCTGCGCTTAGCATTATACCTGAATCAAATAGAAAGTTTAGTCAAAATCATACAAAAAGGTGAAACTACTGCAACTTCGGTTATCCGTGTGACCATGTTTAAGCGCGCACATGTGAGTTTTTACCTTATGGTATTGTCGGTCCTCATTCGTATCCAGTGTGGAATAGGCCTATTCTGCCTCATCTTCTTTGCAAGCTTCTTCTTGATCATGAATGTCTTGTGTGACGGCTGCATTAAATCACCAAAACACAATTACATTCATAACCTTAAATTCTTCTTTCAAGAATATAAACTCTCTTGACACGTAAAGATTACTATCAAAGCATCACCAAGGTTAAAATCCAATATCACCCTATAATTGCAATCAGGTAGAGCTAAACCAAAACCTTTAACAATGAAAAGAAATGAGCATCTTGATAAAAAGTATAAAACTTAACTTTGAAAAGAACAAAATGGGAAAAGATGGATTAACCTAAGTACAGATAAATGCTAAACTGCAGACTTGCCAAAACTTATAGGAAAGAAAACAAGGTCAACGGAAAAAAAAACACACAGCCCCAATTAGCAAATTGTCAACAAATCAAACAAGCTTAGAAAAACTTCTATTGATTTTATGAAGTATCTATGAAAGAAAATGCACTTGTTCGAAGTTCTGTAGCAAAAGTCACGAGAAGAATGGTCTAAAGTTTTTTTTTGTGGTGAAACTCTACGACAAAAACCGTAATTTGCAACCATCAGCTCATTATAATGAAGAAATCCCTTCAGTTAGCTCTACATCTAACTACTAGCATATAAATATAAACAACACATATAGTCTCCGATCAACATTTATAGAACCAAGATTCACATTCAATAATCTGTGAAGCTATACAATGCCCAAATGATCAAAACATCATTAGCACCACTAAAAACCCCAAACCCTAGATCATATACACCATAAAACGAGTCACTTGAAACGCCTAAAATCAACCAAACTACACCATTCACAAAGCTCAAATTCAAACCGAATAAAAGCAATCGATTTCAACAGGAGTTCAACACGGATCCATTTAGAAGGAACAAATCGTATGACTCAATTGCATCAAACCCTAAACAGAAAACATCATTTCGATCTCCGGCAAAACTCAAAAAACTTCAAAAAGATGAATAGATTATAGATCTAACAATATATGTATGCCAAAAAGATAAGCTATCGTACCATGGCTGTGGTTGAATGATAGCAGCAGCGTTGTTGTCCAACGGTTGCTGTGAAGATTAACTGCAAAGGGGTTTATGTAGGTAGGTTTCGACTATGAGTTAAAAAATGGGCTCCAAGCCCATTTTGTATGTGGGCTCATGCAGAGAACAAGTTTAAAGACAATTAGAACTAAGCTGCACAAATCGGGTTGAAATCGGGTCGGGTCTAATCCGGTTCGGGTTTTGGTCAAAAATCGGATTTCGGTTCGGTTCCAATCCGGTTTCAAGAGGGTGAAATGGTTTAGAAAATCGGGTTTAGAGCGGGTCGGGTTGGGAAAAATTGGGTTGGGGTGTGAAGGAGACAAACCAGTTTAAACCCTATGGGTTGGAATTGGATTGAACCCGGTTTGGGTTCGGGTCGAGTCGTAGGGTCGGGTCGGGTAACCGGATTGGATGTGCACATCTAGGGAGCACTATGGAGTCTGGACCAGAGGTGCACAAATCAGTTTAGAACAAATCGGTTCGATTCGGTTTATAGCCAAAATGATCAAAACTTGTTATTTCAAAAATCAATACAGTTTCTAACTAATTTGAGAAGGGCTAAGAACCTACCCGATGGAACTGGTTTGGTTGTTTAATATCTAGGTTTTTATCGGTTAAGCTGATTTTTAGTAACTTATAGTACCGGTTAAATAATGGTTTAGATTAGGTACAAACCAATTAGTATGTGATCGGGTATAAACTGCTTGAAAACCCGCTTCGGGTGTCCTATCACGTTAAGTATGTGCACTTCTACTACGGGTTTTGTAGGTAACTTGTATAAACAAAAGAAATTGTTCACGTATACATTTTAAACACTTTACAACGTAAATTCATCAAACATTGACTCGTTTATGGGTAAAAGACATGTTATGAAATAAAACTTACAAGTAGTGCATCTTAAACAAGTGTAAACATTTTAACCTATAAAATTTAGGTTGTAATACTTTTTCGTGTAAAAAATATATGTTTTTTTTAGTGTGTGAGTGTGTGTGATACAAACTTATAACCAAAACATGAAGATGGTGATGTAAATACTAAATACATTTCTTTACATGTTTACATCTAACATTTCTAAATCATTGTCAAAAGATCAGAAGCAAATCGTGTATTAATGAACAAAAGCACTGCTGATAATGCATGTCACATTATGGATTGAACATGTGATCAGTATAAACAAACCTTTGGTCATCACATATATCGAGCAAAGATCGACAAACTTCAACGAAATTGAGAGTCGAACGACAAAAGAATAGACAATAGAGGGTCGATGCATAGTCGACTATATATCAACTGAGTCAAGGTCTAACCGAATTTGAACAAATGAGCTACTAGAGAACAACATTGGCATCCATATTTAAGGTACCTTTAATTTTTAGGGTTTAACTTCGTCTAATTTTCAGGGTTTTACAACGAGAGTAAGTAATTAATATACTTGAAATGATTTCCTTTTCTTCAAAACTCACTCTAAGTCTCTAATATGTATGCATGACTGTCTTTTAAAAATCAAATACACAAAATGTATTATTATATTCCCACATGTTATGATCTTATGCAAAAAGTATTCTTTTTTTATGAAAATGACTCTGTTTTTTAAAATCTATTTTAGGCGTTAAAAAGGTTGATCGTGGCTCGTTTGTTCTTGTTCGTACACACTCTTATAGGATGATGGTCAAATTGGTGAACCGGCTAGGGTTAAGTTGTTTATATAGTTACTGCTTATATGTTTCAATATATAGTTTTTCATGGATAAACAAATATGTTTAAAAAATGATTATCTACTTAGATGGAATAAACATTTAAAAACAATCATAAGCACCCTTAAATAGAGTCGTAATGCATTTCTATATTAGATGAAGATCACACGTACATGAGGTTTTTAATCGTATCACACTCATCAAGATCAAACATACATCAGTCTTTTACCACATACAAAGCATCAAAATCAAACACACATAAGTTATAATTTGTTTTTAGAACTACTTTGAACTCACAATGCCTAATACAACTTTTAAAACAAACAGATACAATGTCACTTCTCTGGTCACTTGTCGATTTCACCGTCGAGTTGGTTTTCAAATCATCCATGTCGCGGAAGCTGCATATACAGCATATAGGTCAATTATTCATATTTTGGTTATAATCTACTATCAGTTTATAGAAGTTGAATGTATACCTTGTCTAGAGATTTTCCAATCTTGATCACCATTCACAGCCCAAAAGAAATAGCCTCCTATTTGAAGCGTTCTTGCATATTCTACCTTTAGTTTCACTGATCTAGCATCATCATATCCGATCCAAGAGGTTCCTGCAACAGAATATATAGATACGGTTGACAAGTCAAACACCACGGTGGCATTATTATGGGCATTGAACTTTTCCACGTCAGCATAAATCATTTGTCCTTCGGTGCCTGGTCCTACATCCACAGCTGGAGCTCCAATACCATATAAAGATGGATCCCTTAGTTGCCATGTCCGACCATATAATGGCAACCCCATCACCAACTTTTGTCTTTGGATCTTAGCCTTGATCCATGAGTTAAGCCCGTAACTCGTGCTCAATTTGCTACTTTTTGGATTGTATAAGGCCGCTTGGGCACCCGTTGTAGTGAGATCCCATGACCCATGATAGTCGTAACACATAGCATTTATCCAATCCAAATTTTTGTTTATGGATGCCACTGGGTATTTACGATAAACATTATCCAATGTGATTTCTGGTTTATAGTACGTGGCGGCTGAAAGAAGAAGTTGTGGTCTACAAGTAGACTTGGCTTCTTTCTTGACTGCCACACGCCACTCGTGAAGCAAGTGACGAAAGTTGACCATGTCGATTGGGGTTTGAGGGAACTCCCAATCTAGGTCAACCCCGTCAAAGTCAAACTTCCGTGCCACTTCTATAGTGGAAAGGATGAAACTTTTCCTCGTGTCATGGCTTAAGGCCATACGAGAAAATATTTTGGGGCCTTCTTCGGCACCTCCAATGGAAAACAACGTCTTGATAGATGGTTTCTTTTTATGAAGAGTGGTGGTGAAGTTTTTGAGTGACAAAGCGGTTGGATAATCAATGTCAAACCTAAATGTGACATTGTTCGGAGAAAGAAACGCATAATAAACATGAGTGAAGAGAGAGGTGTCGATAGCCGATGGGGGGAAATTCATGGACCATGAAGGCCAATAAGCCCCTTGGTTTGGTCCATGAGAAGAATACATAGAGTGCATAGCACTAGTGCTACTACAAATGGAAAGACTCAAAATCACAAGGAAAAGAGTAGCTGCATTGAACAATCCCATTTTACGGCTTGCCTTGTAAATGAGTTGATGGTTGTGAAATCATTTTAAAGACCTTGATTAATGTGTTCCAATGTTATAAATAAGAAATGAATAAACTTAATACTTTTTTAATAAATATTTTTATAATTGATAGATACGTATGAAATTGATATGAGAATGATGACAAGAGTCTTTGATTCTTGTCATGGAGCTTCTTCTACAAAACTTTTTCCTTTGATAAACTAATGTTTGTAATATAGTTGTAGTTATATTTATCAAGAAATGATTAACCATTCCTAAAAGTTCATGACTTTATTGTTTGTTTTGCACACCTTTGTTTTATCTTACTTGAGGGACATTATCGAAGATTCATCTTGCGGCTTCTCATCTTGTCTAAAACCAAAACGTCCAATACCAAGTGGTATTTAATACATACATTCCATATGAATTCTATCTGTGATTGAAGTGAGACTCACGTCCTAAGATTTACAAATAATTCTTCGTTGATTTATCATTGCCTCCCGATGAATAATGTAAAATTTATCTAAAGTGTTAAAAAACAAGACTGTGTAAAATTATGATGAACCATTAACACAAGACGAAATAATAATAATAAGAAAGAAAAAAAAAACTTAAGTGCAAGTAAGAAGTGGTCCAAAATATGTCAATGAAGTCCTAATAGACATGTAGTTGTTGAACATATTTCAAAATAATAACTTGTTTTGTTTTAAGTGATTGGTCAAACATGGAAGAGGAGAATATTGGAAATCAGAATCTTTAATTACTAACAAGCACTAGTTCATTTAAAAATCAGAAAACAGATGTTTATTAACTTATTAAATAAAATATTAACTCTTTATTCATGAGGCCGGCAAAGTTTGAAAGAGTCAAGTATAGTGAAAATAAATATTGTTGTAACATGTTGAATCGTTCAAAACGTTAATGAAAGCAGTTTATGAAAACACCAAATGTGCAAACAGACTATTATGGGTTTGATTTCTTTTTCTTTTCTTTTTTTAACTTTTAGTTATAGGTCCTTGTTCAACTAACAAACTGATTCAAACACGCACGCGATTGTCGGTTGAAGACCTCATGATAGAAGTTAAACGTCTGTCAAATCGGAATAAAGACTTTATGATTGGATAGTTAAAATGAGTACACCTATATAGGTGGGTATACAAAGGACACTTACAGGGATGTAAATATGTCTTTAAGTTTGTATCTTTTGGTTTAAGAGGATTTATGTTCCATATATAAAGCTTGAGCTTGGATAAAAACTAAAGATCGACTCATTTGTTGTTCACTTAACTTTCATTATTCATTGTATTATAATTATTTAAATATATCTATATAAGAAGTACATTCTCTTAGGTAAAAGTCTAATTAAATCAAATTCGATGTATAAAACTCAGACTCAATCTCATTCGGAAGATAAACTCCAACTAAGCACGTTTCAATTGGCTTGCCACTACTCTCTTGCATAATATTTATTTCTTTTAAGATGTTAGAAATAACACATGTGTATCTGTCAAAACTTTACGAAGTTAAAGCTATACCCTCTTGCCTCAATTGATGAAAAAGAAATAGAATTGGAAGCCCAATGAAGATTTTGACTTGAAAGCTAATTTGGGAATCACATACTAAACTGAAGTGATCATGATAGCACATCGAAATAGTCACATTGTTCAGAAGACTTGATAAAGTACATGTGGTATCATCACTGGGAAGCGAACAACAAAAATTGACATTACCTACTTATAAGTTTAAAACCCAAATCAATTCCATGTGTGATATCTTCATTTTTGAACCATCAAGAATTTATTTATTGAGATGTAGACTAATTATTTTCGACTAGGGTTTAACTCACTACTGATGCATATATCTTTTTATTGTAAGTTCTTACTAATCGAATTAATCGTTTAGAAAACATCTTCCCTGATAAAACTTCGAAGTTTTCAAATTCAAGTGTTACCAAACATTTGGCCTCGCTTTTATTTTTAGATCTAAGCATCACATAATGTCACAAATATATCTCTTAGTTGTAGTAGTGTTAGATATCTAATTGTCTTAACATTCTCTATCATACTATTCTAACATATTTGTGATACTGATATAAGAACTAGTATTAAGCCCTCTTGTGTTACGACGAGAGGCGTAAAACCGTACCAAATAACACCAGTCATACCACCGTCAGTGACCACCAACGCCGGAAAAACTCGTATAAAAAATAAATAAAAATGAAAAATATAAATCGAACAGTAGAAGTAAAAACGTTAAATCACGCATGTGAAACATAAAACATTAAAACCTAAGTTGATCTAACACCTGTGCATTGTGACGGGACCGTTAAAAGGAAAAAAAATAATCGTAAACATTGAACCACACACGCACGTTGCGATGTATTAACTCGTAAAATTCGTAAAATGAAAAATTATAAAGGATGAAAAGTATAGGAGACAAAGTTAAAAGTGAAAAATTATAGAGGTTAAATTGTAAAAATATAAAAGTATTAGAGTTAAAAGTAAAAACTTAAAGATAAAAAAACCCAAGGGTACAACTCATTATACATAAAGTACAACTCATGATGCATAAAAAGGTTAGTAATTAGTAATATATATAATTAGGAGAGGGTTACCATACAAAATGTTTTTTTCGTGCGAAGCGTATGAAGTTTTAGGGTGGAATTATCCCGTAAGAACAATAATAATCACGCAAGAACAAAGTGATATTTACGCAAGACAAATTACACTCGCGTGGAATTATCACGCAGAGATGGAATTATCAAGCAAGAATGCCATCTGCGTAATAATTTCACCTTTGCATAATAATTTTATTTCTACGTGATTATTATTACCCTTGTGTTAAATTTCACCTATAACCTCCATTCTCGTGTAATAACTTTGTACGCTTCGCACGAAAAACACTTTATACCGTAACCTTTCTCTCTTTATACCGTAACCTTTCTCTATATAATTAAGTTTAGAATGAATTCTTTTATAGTGTTTTAAGTTGAAGAAAATAGTGTGTTAATGTAATATTTATTATTTAGTTATATATTATATTGTATTATATTTATTAAAATATATCTATATAAGTAGTAGGCATTGTGTCACAAATCTAATCAAGTTAAGCTTGACATATAAAGTTCAGGCACAATCTCGATAAGAAATAAAGTCCAACTTAACGCTTATCTTATCTATAATAACTTGGATATGAGCTTTTAATGAGTCCATGGTAGTAGCTCACAAGCAATTCGCCTTGTTTACCGCTACTCTTGCACGTCTTTCACAATTGTTTATTTATTTGAGATGAAAGAAGTACAGACACATTAGATTCAAGAGTTTTAAAAGTATTGTTGGAAGTTTGGGTGTGTGAATGAATGTATGTGGTAAACACTTTGTACTATATTGGTGTGGGAACAAAATGAAATGCGGTTTACAAGTAGAAGCTTTACTATTCTAGTGTATCTTTATGACGTATTTTGTCATACGTCCTGCCCGTGCGTTAGGGGGGGGTTGCAAAAAACGAGTTTTCGGTTGGATTTTCATCGAACATGAATGCAGCCCCAAAAACCCAAGCCTGCGCAAGGTAGTTTTTTGAACTCGGTTTTAAAATTTGTAACCGATGCATCAAATGATAATATGATTTTTGTTTTGAATGATCACTAGGTTGGTTCACGCGCACAATGCACGGGCTCGTTTATCAAATATGCAAAGGGTAACTTTACATTTTTATTAAATTTGAGAAATGTTTACTATTTTATATGGTCATATATTCCTAAATGCATCTACGATGACCAAATTATCAAAATTCAAGTAAACAAACAACTATTCATTTTTCTTTTAATCTGGAAATATCAATTACAAACCCATGGTCAAATCCGATTTTATAAATAGTATCAATGCATTTTGTACCAAAAGAAACTGAATAAATTGCATCTATCGATGAAAAAGAAGAAAAATAAACATAACTACAAACATAAATCATAGCCATAAAATGAAGGTGTTTTTGGCATATCATAGTCGAATTAACCAAAGACAAGCCAATTTAGCAATCATCTGGAACATCATCATCAACAGTCCCAAAACCAAACTCAAGTGTTGACCCATCATTGTTTTGAAGGTACATTTTTAATACCCAGTACCTACATCCTGGAGTGTAGCAAATAATACATTAGTTGTGACCCTAACCAAGTAAATGATAGAACAAAGTGAAGGTCCTTCGTCCTAGTCATCAACGGACCGTCATGCACAACCAGATTAAAAACCCTACATTCATACATCTAAAAAATCAAAATCAGAATCACAGGCATCAACGATCAAGGTGAGATTATTAACAGCCGTTCAACATATTTGCATCAAATCACAGGTTCAGAAGCTTTTAAGACAAGTCTAGAGTTACCATCATCGACTTAAGAATAGTAACAAAGTAACAAAGTCAAACAAAGAGCTAGGGTTTACACCTATTGATACCAAATCACATATTCAAAGGGCTCAAAGACCCACATATCTATCAGTTCAAGCTCATATCCACAAAACCAAAGGTCATAGAACTCTCAGATGAACGATCACTCATCATCATAGAGTGAATCACAAATATAAAATTACACATGAACAATCATGGAAGGATAAACAAATCACGCACCATCGGCGCCATCCGCCACCGCCTAACATTGGTTAACCACCGGCGATCACCATCGCCACCAAGGCCAGCTCAACATATTTGGACGCCTAAAACGAAACAAAATATTGGCGCCCTCATTTATATATTATTCATAAAGATCTTTGACTCGAATTGATGACATAAACAATTTTATTTATAATTTGATAGAAAACAACTTATAGTAAAATACAACTTTATTTACAGGAACAAAATCATTTGTAAAAAAATAATAAATAAAAAATAATAATAATAAATTAAATGATAAAAAACAACCGATTAAAGTAAAGAGAAAACTTAGTTGTAAATGTAAATAAAGTTAACCAACAATATATTAAATTGGCAAAAGAACAATACTAGATTGAAGCGATTGAGCATAAATCAAAATTAGAAAATAATAGTTAGTGTATTAGGTGATTAATTACAAAAGACAATATAGAATTGATGAACCTAAAATAACCGTCAACTTGAGCAGTCTATGAACTTTTAATGAACCAAGTTTTATAAGTATGCATCGATAAACCTTCAATCAATTTGATATCCTTCTTATTTATCTTTAAATTTTACAAATACTTGTTGTATTATCACATGTATTTTAGCTTAGAATATAAATAAAAGTAATTTTTTTTATATTTTGAGGCCCTTAAAATTTGGGGGCTGAAAGAGTTGTTTTACTTGTTTATACTGTAGAGACGCCCTTATCACCACCATCCACCCATGTTGTTACTGTGAATAGAGGTGGAGGCGGCTGAGGGATCTATACATACCAGGCACCATGCCCATGATCTGTACACCCAGTTTTGGAAGAAACACCAAAAACCGTCGGGTATCGGCAAGAAACTGAAGGCACAAAAGGAAGAAGGATAACCGACAATGGCGGAAGAGGGGCAGTGGCAACGAAGATTCACAAACACACAAATTCTTGTTCCCACTCTTCCACTGTTTATATATACACACACAAAGCAAATGGCAAAAGTGCCACAAAACAAAATTACAGTTATACCCTCTATTCTGTTACTGTTCATTTACGGTGTCCTTTAATATAGATAACTAGGTTTGTTTGTCAGCGCGTTGCGCGGGGATTTCTCACACGATTTCTCACACGA
Source organism: Flaveria bidentis (assembly GCA_018326385.1). Lineage (NCBI taxonomy): Eukaryota > Viridiplantae > Streptophyta > Magnoliopsida > Asterales > Asteraceae > Flaveria > Flaveria bidentis. The sequence goes on from BJCM01061860.1 coordinate 12,336, forward strand.
TCTCTCACACGATCTCATATCTTTGTCGGCATATCTTTGTCGGCATATCTTTGTCGGCATATCTTTGTCGGCATATCTTTGTCGGCATATCTTTGTCGGCATATCTTTGTCTCATCTTTGTCATCATCTTTATTATCATCATCTTTATTACCATCATCTTTATTACCATCTTCTTTACCATCTTCTTTACCATATTCTTTACCATCTTCTTTACCATCTTCTTTACCATCTTCTTTACCATCTTCTTTACCATCTTCTTTACCATCTTCTTTACCATCTTCATTACCATCTTTATTATTATCATCATTATCATTATCATTATCATTATCATTATCATTATCATTATCATTATTATTATTATTATTATTATTATTATTATTATTATTATTATTATTATTATTATTAT
>BJCM01061861.1:0-16567 GCA_018326385.1 Flaveria bidentis
ATTAAAATATAGTTAAATCCGGTCCAACCGGTCCGACCACCAAACCAGTAAGGCGTCCGGTTCGACGTCCGATCTGTTTCTGAAAATGTTGGTTTAACGGTGGGTTGATTATTGAGATGTTTTAACATTTCATTAAAATAGAAGAAGATTTTAGGTTTAAGTTTTCACGGCCGGATCGGATCAGATCGGTCAGTCCGATCCGGTTGGTTCAACCGGTATGATCGGGATTTGGCAATCTGAGCGGTCCGGTTTAGCATAGTTCGATTAAGTTTGACAGAACCGGTGATTATTTTTCTAATGGTGGTCTTGGTTTGGATTGATCAAATATCCATACAACTAATTTGTAATGGACAATCGAAAATCGTTCATCTATTATTTGTAATTGTTGTTCTTGCTAGAGAGGGCTGAGATGTTTAAGTGTTTGTATTGTTATCATTTCATCAATACAAAAGCATGTTCTCTTATGTTGCTTTGTGGTGGTTTGATTTATCATTTAGCACAAGATAACTCTTGTTAAATCATTTGTTCACTTGTATATCAGGACCAACAGTGAACTTATGAAAATTTGTACAAATAGAAATACAAAACAAATATAAAAAACTAACTTATTATACTCACAATCATCACATTGTCAAACACTATAAAATGACTTTTTAACTTTTTAAAATTTAACAAGTTAAAAAGTAAGTAAAAAAATTCCCAAACACCCACTAAGTTTTCATTTTTTTCATTAGCTCTATCGTGCTGACAAACATTAACAAAACGGCAATATTTTAGGAAAATCATTATCAAACTCCTTTAGTTACAAAAATTAAAAACTTAAAATCAAGGTCGTATTTGTATTATAAACAACTAAAGTTATCGTTTTTGAATTTTAGAGGCCCCTACCCTTTCATGGAAGCATTGCCGGCCAGACAACTAACACATGCTAGCCTCGCCTAAAATGTCTATTTGGATAACATGGGTTAAACTGAAAATCAAGAGACCTTTATTTTGATAATGGTATAAACAAGTAACATGTTATATGAATTGTTTATTAAATAATAATCATATACCAAATACAAGTCTTTATATACTGAAGTCATTTCGTGTACTTGTTTGTTTGAGATCAAGTCACTAAGTATGCGTATAGTATAAGGTTATGTAGTCAAGTTATTAACTATGTCAATACATCAATAATTGTTAAGGAAAATAACACAAAACTTACACATGCTACAGATGATCATTGGTAAATTAAAGATCCACAAGAGGCTAATATGAAGTATATACTTCATAAGTAACACAAAGTAAGAGATAATACTCAAGGTTTGATAATTAAGCTAACAAAAACTCGACGTGTGTTATTAACAAACAAAATCATATTATATACTGAGAAATATAAAAAAATGGTAAGAAATTATGTTTAGCAAGGAGAAAAATGCTAGATCAATGGAGGACGTATATAATAATGCCCCATCTATAAAAACAAAGGAATTGTTCAAAGTTGCAGGAACTATAGGGATAAAGCTACACGTCTTGAGGATGTCAATGAAAAAATATAAGAGAAGGATTGCATATTCATTCACCTGGAAAAGGCATATCATTATGTGTCGCGTAGACTTATTCGGGATAGCTTACAGACTAGAGTGCTACATGAGAAGTATACAGACATAATTAAGGATATGCATGAGAGGACTCAAACTATGATTTGTGCACTCATAAATATACTAAAGTTTTCTTTGTTGAGGTGGGTCTCCAACAAGGGTCTATGTTAAGCCTATTCATTCTTGGATGAGTTTATCAAGGTCGATGCAAGGGATAGTTTTACGGTGTATCTTTTTTAGGATGATATTGTTTACTTGAAAATAGTAAAAAAAAACTCTAAATGGGAATGAGGAGTAGCGTTAAAGAGCAAAGGGTTGAAGACTAGTCACTCAAGGACCGAGTACCTTTATTGCAGCTTTAGTGGCGCTAGCGATCATGACGAGTCAAAGATCAACATCAAAGGAGAAACGGTGTTGCAGACAACTAAATTCAAATATATATGATCGCATGAATAGAGGATGGAGAGATAGATATTGACATTGCACACTGGATTCAGGTAGGCTGGTGTAGGTTGAAATCAACCTTAGGGTTTTTGTGTGACAAAAACTTCCCAAGCAGATTAAAAGAGAATTTCTATAGAATTGTAGTTCGTTCGGCTATGCTACATGAAACAGTGTTACACAATCAAGAAGAACCGATCACACAGGACAAAAATAGTAGAGATAAATATGATGTGGTGAATGTATGGACACAAAAGATTAGACAAAAATAAATGAATGAGATTTTTAGACACAAGTTTGGTATGTGAAGAGGAGATAAACGACAAAACTAGTTAAAGCAGTAGAAAACCTAAATGTAAAGAAGCGAAAGAGTAGAGGTAGACCTAAAATGATTTGGGAGAAGAAGATTAGATAGGATTTTTTAGAGTTGCACATCTCTGAGGACATAATACAAAATATAAGTATATGAAGACGTAGGATTAAAGTAAACATTTAGGGGAGGGTTTGGAGAGATCTTATATGGGTATTAGGTTACAACCCTCATTTTAGCCTTAATTAGTTATTGTATCTTGCTTAGTATCCGGGAGTTTTTTGGTGTCAATTGGTTGTGTAATAATTATTGAGCCTTTTATATTGTTGATCAATATGTGTATACCTTTACTATATAATGATTTCCTAGTATGTGCTATCTTATCAATTATTGTTAGTGAGTGTTTCTTGTATCTCCTATATATTTGATTGTCTTGTTGAACATTGTGTCTATATATATGGATCATTTGATCCAATTATGAGCGCTAGAGCCGAAGTTTCATTGAAAGCGGTCTCTCTATACTCTAGAATAGATCTAACACTTACTTACATCCTACCATCCTCAAACTCTATCGATAGCCTTGCCATGAAACTGGATATATTAGATATGATTGTGACTATGAATTCATAAAGATGAAATGATTATTAATCAACAGTTATTTCTAGAAAAAATAGTTTTATAAAACTTTGACAAAATCTTTGTGAATTAAAAAAACATTTATAACAATAGTTAAGTATAAAAATAAGAAAATCAAAATGGGTTTTTATGAAGAATTTGAGAATAATACAATAAATTGAAGTCATAGTTAAGTATAACATAAATATTAAAATATAGGGCAAATTAAATACACACATCTTTAAATTTAAAGTAGTTTTTTATGTGTATCTAGTAGGGTGTGAAAAAAAAACAAAAAGGAAACCGAAAACCGAACCGTATCACGAACCGAACTGTGAATTCTGTTTTTTTGTAAATTTAATAGTTTATATTTTTAGCACAAAGAGTAATTAAGTGATCTTGATGCCAATTTCATAGAAAAATCATTTTTTTTATTAAAATCAAATATTTCTAAACAGTAATCAATCCCTGTAACAAACAACACCTTAAGGTTTATATAATTTATACTAATGGAGGAAAAACTGTCTTTGTTACTAGACATACGATTGAACCTTGAAAGACCAAATACTACTTCAATTCGTTTGAGTTTCAACAAAAAAACTTTGTGATAGAGCCCCCTAGTATAACGATAACATGATCTTGCAAGACTTCATGAGTTACTTTCGGTCATTTCACCTAAAAAATATTGTTGATTTCTATGTGATGTTTAGAATTGTCGATTTTATGTGTTGTTTCATGTATCAAAAGTTTAAAAGTTGGTTAAGCTATAACAGGATTATGATTTTTACTTAATACATCTATTATAATAGAGTTTTATTGTTCTATAAACTTGTTATGCCAAAAAGAAATAATTTATTACAACATTGAAGTCCAAATACGTTTCTCTACTTTTACTTCCCTTATAATCCCCACTAAAATACAAAAGTTATACTTAAAAGGAAAGTTTTTAATTAAATACTAGAGTCTAACCTTTCTATAAACTTCTAATCTTTCTTTTAACTTTCTTCTATAACATACATGAATTGGAATTGACTTGAGTCAATTAATTTATGGTCGGGAAAATGTTACTTGGTAATCAAGTTTTATTGCTATCTAATTTCTTGAACATTTTGTTAATCGTTAAAACCACTCCAATTTATTTCTACTTAATTGCCATGAACATCTTCGTAATTAGATAGAAATGAGTGACTTATATAAAAGAGTTATTACACTCTATAACTAGTTTGTGATCTTATGTTTAAAGTTTAATCTAAACTAACATAACACTAATTGGAAAAAGTAAAGAATTATTAAATGATAACCATGTTTCACAAATATTATGTATAGGTTTTTGTGTTCATTCAATTATATAAAAAGTTCACTAAGAATGTTAAAATTTAGAGTAAATTATCATTTGCATTATTGACTTTTGTTCATTTTAATTTTAACCATTTGCATCCTTGCGGTTTGAAAATTGTCATCTGACACCTGACGTTTTATGTTATCTTCATTTGAATCTATATTATTTTATTTTTATTTCCATCTGAGCACATAATACTAATACCGTAGCCCCATCACCACCACCGCAGCCCCATCACCACCACTGCAACCCCATCACCACCACCGCAGCCCCATCACCACCACCTCAACCCCATCACCACCACCGCAGCCCCATCACCACCACCACGTCCCATCAGCAGCATCGCAACCATACAAGATCCACACGAGAATTTCTTCAATTCCTTACATTTTTCCCCAACGTTGTCATGCCTGTATCGGTGATTTCACGACAACCGCGGAGCTTGAGGCGCGTGAGCTTCCTGCACTGGATGGATATCAGAATCAACCCACTGTCATCTACGCTAACGGATCTACGGTCGCATCGTAAAGAGAGCTTTGTCACGGAATCGAACCGTGAAAACATCGAGGAGATGAAGGGGAAGATGTCCGATTGGGAGTTGAGCACGAGGCGGTGGCGACTCTGGCCTTCGACGAGCAACCACTGTTTGCACACAAGCGAGCAACTTTTCCGGTCGTCGAAGCCGAGGAACTGGAGAACTAGGGCTAAACAATCATCGGGAATTTCAGCAGTATAGTCGATATAACCATCGGAAAACTCAACCTAAACGTCATCTTTGAAAGCAAGAATCTCCGATCGAGAAGATGAGGAAGACGATGAAAGAGTGATAGGGCGGTGGTGGGTAGACGCTGCCGGCGACGGCGAGTGGGAGGAGGAAGATGGGTATGTGAATTAATAAATAAGGGTAATTTTGTCATTTTACAAAAGTTAACAGAAAAATCTAATGTCGTTAGTGTTTTGGACTCAAATGAAGATAAAAAGGAAAAGTTAGGGGGAAAATTGAGACTTTGAAACTACATGGATACAAGTGGTTAAAATAAGAAAACGTCAGGAATGCAAATAGTAATTTACTCTAAAGTTTAAGGTTTTCTATCTAGATGACTTCAATAAAAAACACTTAGGGGTTGTTTTGTGGTTTTTTAATAATTATTAGGAGGTTACATCTTAATGATTCATAGCCTTTTAATGATTAAAAGATAACCTTAAAATTTTATTGTTTTTCCTGCCAATTTCGTATCGACTTTCTGATTGTGTCAAAACTTACCATATCAAACTTTAACCGAACTTAACTAATTAAAATAAAGTAAATCATATTTAATTCAATATATTATAAACATGATTTGTACAACCAGCTTCATAACCCAAAATATATGTAATGTTTCACAAGTCATTGTGTGCAACTATATTTATATCCCATAAACATGATCCATACGTATTATTTAATTGTGTGAAGATGCTAATATTTGAATCCTGCTTGATTTGTCAACTTGTTTAGCAAAGTATTCTTTTCTCCGTCCCATATTTACTATATCTAATTTAATATATATATATATATATATATATATATATATATATTAAATAAACATTTATTCCTATTCACAATAAGGCCAAGGACACATGTGTCACATTTGTGGACTCTAAATCACATAAATTATTTAAGCGTGACGCAATTCGAATTTGAATATTATTATAATTCCAAGATTTGACCCACTCCAACTTTTTCTTGATTTCTTCACTATCTTTCAAGATTTCAAAATTTCTCATTTCTCCCATGAAAACATGTCAATTTTAGGCAACAATGAAAATCTGGGCTCATCTTCTTTCCGTCAGTTCAAAAAGCAAGCTTCTTTCTTCCTCAAGGAAAAGATCAAGACTGCTAGATTAGCTTTGACCGATGTCACCCCTGCACAACTGTAATCTCTCCATCTTTGTTGCTTTGATATGAGTCCATTTGAATTTGAGTTTCAATTTTGATTGTGATTTTGTTTTCTGTTTCTGTTTTTGATTTTGATTTCAATCTGTGTTTGTTTTTCAAATCTTTGACTTATGGAAGATTGGTTGAAGAGTCAACAAACGAGAATCCATGGGCACCAGATGCACGTACCTTGAAGATGATATCAAAAGCAGCTTTTGAAATTGATGATTACTGGAGAATTGTTAATGTTCTTCACAACAGGTTTTATATTATTTTGAATTGTTTTCGTTTCTTTGAGTTCTTGAGTGTTGACCGTTGAGTCAAACTACAGATTGGCGAGATTTGATGCAAAAAACTGGAGGATACCATATAAAGCTGTGGTGGTATTAGAACACTTGTTGACACATGGTCCAGAAAGTGTTGCTGAAGAATTTCAGACTCATAAAGATGTTATTCAAGAGATGACCCATTTTCAATATATTGATGAAAAAGGGTAATTTTTCTTAATTTCTTGATATTAAAAAACTAATCTTTATTGGTAATTTAGGTTCTTCATGATATGGTTTCTTATCTTTTTACCATAATGATTTGATTTTTAATAATTTTTGTTGTGTAGATTCAATTGGGGTCTTAATGTAAGAATGAAATCAGAGAGAATCTTGAGATTTATGAATGATTTGAGTATCTTGAAAGAAGAGAGAGCAAGAGCAAGAAAATTAAGCAGAGGAATTCAAGGATTTGGTAGCTTTAACCAGAGGAATTCTTCAGAAAATGGTGCTTCTCAACAACTTTTGACTGAAAATTTCAAAAGGTCTAATTCCCAATACAATGAGCATCAAAATCTCCAAGAAAACAAGATCTTACCCATGATCCAAGATGAGAATTTTAAATCAAGAAACCCCATCAAGGGGAAATACGAGCATTCGGGTTGTCTTAATGGATCTAGTGACGATATAACCGTCGAAAAGTTGGAAAGTCAATGGAGTTTGAAAGAAAACATGGCTCCGAAAGAGGATCATGTTCTTGTTCAAGGAGGGGAATCAAACCCTTTGTTGGGTGATCGAAAGAATGATTCACGGGTTATGGTAGATGAAGCGAATCATCCGTTCAATGATGAAGAGAATGAAGCAAAAATGTCTCTGATTTGATCCAATGGAGCAAAAACAAATAGCTTGCTTATTTCTTTTGTTGTTGTAACAATTCTCTTGTTATAAGAATGTGTTTTGATCAAGGGAGATATGATAGTTATGTGCTCAAAGCTTTTAAAAGTTAATGTTGTTATGGAATAAAATAAAACAACTATTGTTAATGTTTTCTCATAAGTTTAATGTTGATACAAACATGTGGTTCGATTAAAGGAGATATCTTCATAAAAATGTGGACAGATGTTCATTAGTGTGTGTTTTGATAGGTGGATATTTCATCTTTACATGAGGACCACCTATATTGCAGTAAAGTATTGATCTGAAGGTTTATTAAATAAAAAAAAACGAAATTTAGACAAATCACAATATTGTTTTTGTAACTAAATCTAAGATCGTTTCTTTATCGCCTCAGGTCTGAAAGTCAATCTACAGAAAAAACATGATATATTGATATATCATATAGGTGAGGATAATGGTGAGAACGATCATGTGACTCTTATGAAGCAAAATTACTTTTTTTTAATTACTTGGGTTTGCAAGTTGAAGCTAATATGAATCGGTTTAAATTTTAAGAGCCTATTATTGATATGTCCGAATTCAAATTAGTATCTTGAAAGTCATCAACTGTATCATTTGGTGGTAGAATTACGTTAATAAAAGCGGTTCTTGATAGTCTTGCTATATACTACTTATCCCTTTACAAAGTTCTGGTAGCGGTAATTCATAAGCTTGAATATCTTTCATAGAAAATTTTCTGACCATGAAAAGAATTTTGAGCTTAGTTAAAAACTGTACTAGTGTCATCTCATGAATAAATTTAGATTGTAACACCAGAACGAATAAATTTAGATTGTCACACCAGAACGAATAAATTTAGATTGTAACACCAGAACGGCCTGATCGTATGTTTGAGAAATTCAAGGTTTTGACGTGCTTAGACGCCTTTGGATTATGGGGACTTAAGGACTTGGTGCTCATAGTCATACCATGCCGCATAGTATTGTTGCTCCGAAGTCCATGCTGGGCTTATAGTCATGGTATTGATCCAGACAAGCAAGTGCTCCCAAGATTGAGACCGAGGTGATCGTTGTGGTAGGTTGAGATGTGGCATAGATTTTGCTGTTGCGGTGAACGCAATATGTTTGGATGTTGGTTGAAAATGTGGTATGGATGAGTATACTGAGAAGAAAGGGGATGTGGCCTGAGTGACAGTAACAAAATGTGGTATGGGAGTGATTGTTACATTTTGTAATATATGGAATCCCCATTAGAAATTCTTAGCTACTAAACCATGGACTATATAGTATATCTTAAAATATTAAAAACCATACAAAATATAACGCTGTATAAATCATGTTCATTTTTCAGATGTATTAGGCAGTACTAAAATTTATCAGGTGTAAAACATATAATTGCAATACTTCACTGAAACCAAGAGAGCCTGTTGATATTCTCTCTTTAGTTCACATACCCACTAATTCTTTTAACGACAATGTACGATCCTGCTTCAAAAGATAGGTGATAGGTGTCATTTTAATCGGGTTTACCTATCCATTTATCAGTCAAGACTGCACCCTCAACCCCCTCCGCAGATAACTTATTGTTGAAAAAACCCCGTGACTCAACTCTAAACATTTTACTCAAAGTGAAACATACACACTATATCTACTCGTAAATCTACACAATTTTGTTCACAATAGGACATGAACCCTTAGCACTTCAAAGACACACCACTATTTCAACACCTTGGTATCATTGGATAACCTTGAAAGCAGTCGAACACCTACTTTCTCTGTTTTCATTCTATTATTTGTTGAACTATAAAAGAAAAAAATTGAAATTTCACATTAGGGTCAAAAAACTTCAAACTTGATGTGAACCTTTTTAAACTTTCAATGAACTTTCTATGACGAAGCACAGATATGTGATAAAATTGTGTACCAAGTTTGGTTAATATGCACTAATGTTGCATAATCAAAGTAAATACATGGTCAACAAAACTAGACACCTGAAACACTATACTCACCATCCATATGACATTTGGAGAGAGATAAATAAATGCAGACACAATATAATGGTATTAGGTAATCTTACAAATCAAGTAGGAACCTAATAAGTTCAAGTGACATGGAAACAAATAACAGAACCACCCAGATAGTCTATCAAATCCCCATAAACTATTTTGCCTATAATCAACCAAAAACACACACACACACACACAAAACACACACACACACACACACCAAAAAAAAAGAAAAAAAGATTGTATGTATGTAGGATAGGTGATCGGAGACCAATGTAACTGAATCTCAAAAATATCATTAAGCAGAGTTAATACGGATTGAATATACCTTCATCACTGATTTGAACCTGGTTGTACTACTTACCAAAATTCAATTATTGTTAATAAGATTAAAAGATACATCACACATGTCATCAAACACATTCAACAGATGCAAACAAACAAGTGAACTTAGTAAATCTCGCTTTATAGCAAAGCTATAGGTAAGGTCTTGGGAGGAGTAGGGTGAGGACTGAGGACAAATATTTCCTCTATCTCGTAGGATAGAAACGCAGCTCCCATTGATACCTCCAACACAAACACATTCAACAGATAATATATTGAAATTTCAAATTACAAAAAATTCACAAAAACTTTGAAAAAGAAAACATTAATTAATACCCTTTAAGCAAAACATGAAAAATCTTGTTAACTTGGTGGTCTTAACCATCCCAACATTTTAAGTAAAAAATCCGATGTATGTAGAACTATAACAAACACAAACACAATTAATCTATAACATGTAAACTAAGTAAGCTCAGTATCACAGAAAAAATCATTCAATTAGCAGGACATGTTGACAAAAATGAACCTCAAAGCGTTTATTGCACAAGATATGCAACTCTATTGAACAGCATAATCAAATGATATTACCAAATGACTTCTGAGATCATGTGATTCGTCACAAACTTTACTGAACCACTTTGCATATGTCTTCATATTCAATCGACTGGATAACTCTCCCGTCATAAAACCCTTTTCAATCTGCACCATTGCACAAAATTGTCAGCAATGATTAGTTTTCCTAGGTTCAAATTAAGGATGATGGTATATGTTTTCCATCTTAACACTACTTCTTAGATGCATAACTTTTAGCATCATCTACTCAAAATCTTTTTATAAACAAGCTTTATGTATAACTTAAGTTATATGTACAACCTAAAAGCTATTCTTTTAACATCCTAATACGCAAAATCTTTCCCGTATGAAAGTGACTTTTCCACACATGCGTTTTTTTGAACAATCAACACCTCACTTAGGGGTTGTTTGATAGCATCTAAATCAGCCTTTTAATGGTTCAGATGTTCGAATGGTTCAGCACTTAATGATTCAGACCGTTTGTTTCGCGAGCAAATGTCAGAATGGTTCAAACATTTGCCTCTGAATGGTTAAGATTATACTAACACTGAGTGGTTAAGATGTCTAATGCTAAATGGCTAAAAACTTTTATTTGAATTGATCAGACATTTGCCTTTAGATAGTTAAGTGATATCATAGCTCTTAATGGTTCGAACCTCTTATTGGTTCAACACTTAATCATTCAGAAATTGTCAAACAACCCCTTAGTCAGAAGGTGAGATAGTCAGAAGGCGAGAGAGTGTGGCCTAAGGTCGCCTCACACCTAGGAATGCTTGTTAAACAAAAGACTTGAACTCAAAGAGTCAGAGTAGAACTATTACAAACAGAAACACAAAACCCAACAATACAAATAATCTAATATGTAAACTAAGAAAGCCCAATAACATTTTGACAGAATTGATCCTCTGAAATGTTTATACACCAGATATGCAACTGCAAAAAACAAAATTCTATTGAGCAACATAATCAAATTATCTTACCAAATGACTTCAGGGATCATGCCTTTCATCACAAGCATTTACTGAACCACTTTGCATATGTCTTCATATTCGATCGCCTGTATAACTCTCCCATCATATATACCCTTCTCAATCTGCACCTTCGCACAAAACTTATCAGTGTTAACAGACAACAATCTTGCATTCGATCCACGATACGCACCATTCACAACCCTCACAAGCCCACCAATTTGAGGAATAACCGTTTCAAGTTCTTCTTGATCCACCCTCAACTTATGCTTGCTTTCAAGCATCTCAATTTCCCCAACATACTTATCAATCACCTTGCGAACGACACCCTTTTGCTTATAATAACCTTTTTCCGCCAAATCTTTGCTCATAATCTTCACAACAATCCCTTCACACAACCAATAATCCTTACGGTTAATCCTCTCCTTCGCCTTCTCTTCCTCTTTTATCAATTCATCCAGCGTAGACCCGCCACCACTTTTCTCCTTCTTATCCTTCTCAACCTTATTCCCATTATCCACCTCATCAAAAACAAACCTAGAACTCCCCTCTCCTTTCTCTTTAACCACATTTTTTATTAAACCACCGATACTAAGCTTAATCTTCTTCTCACCACCATCATCAGACCTCAAAAGCAGCTTTGCATCTTCATTCTCTAAACCCTTATCAACCCCATTTCCCCCTAACATCAACTGTTCAGCTCGTTCAATTTGCTTCCTAATCTCCCTCTCTTGCTTCTCTTCATCAACAATATCCGCTTTCGCCCTCTTGTTCTTCATCTTTTCTTTAAAAAGTGTCTCTGAATCCCTATCAATATACGTAATAAACCACCCTTTTGGTGTCTCCTCAACCTTACACTTCCCCGTTCTCCCCAAATATTTCACAAACTCAGTCAAAGTAGCCCACTTCGTTGAATTCATATGAACATGATGTCTATCTGCAATATACTCGTTGTAAACAACTGTAGCTGCGATCCTACTGAACCTGTGGCTTCGTTTCATGTGCTCGAGAAACGTTGATTCGAACTCTTCGGAGTATCCATCGACTATTCGATTAGGGTTTTGACCGAAGACTTCCATTTGACGTTGGTGGCCTTCGCTCATACAATGGCACTTGAATCCGTTTTCGTCACGGCATTGTTTTTGGCACATCTGGCAATACCACCGGAGCTTTTGAAGCCCTTTGGCTTTGATTCGGTTGGCGATTGCTTTCGGTGTGAGGAATTCGTTCTTACCCATCGGAGATTTGAGATCGAATTAGGGTTTCAAAAGTGGAAACTACTTCTAGCTAGGGTTTACAAATTCTTACAGATAGAGTCCGTGAAGACGTCGGAGAAGCAAATTAAGTCGTTGATGCCGGTGCCGGAGATTGAATTCGACTGGTGACGCCGGTGACGGTGGCCGTGGTGACGGTGACGGTGGCGGTGGTGACGGTGACGGTGGTGAACGAACGATGGTTTGTACGGGCACAATGGGGTGAATTTTGGGGTAAAGAAAGATATTTGTTTCTGTTTTGTATTTGGGTTAGAGAAATGGGTTGGGTTGTATAATGTTAACTTCTAAGGGCCCATTGTAAATCCTAAAGGCCCATTATAAGGCCTATACGACAATACAAGAAGACTTTTGAGTCCGGTACGTGGTTTCAGCTGTAGGGTGTTTATGAGTTGGTTTTTTGAAAAAATTATAAGATTTTTTTTAATGGTGTTTGAAGTTATTTTCAATATCCGAGTGAGCTTTTTGAGAAGGATGTCAACCGTCTACACTGATTTTAACGCTCAGGTCTGTCTCATCCAAAAATATTATCAATAAAGAAACTTATTACTATAAGAAAACTCACTTGAGTCAAGTTTGAACGTGAGACCTAAAAGCTCTCAAGAACAAACCATTAGCCGCTAGGCATGTGACACCTCCATAAAATCATAACTTCTATACTTGCGGTTTAATTTTTAGAGGTGGTTTTATTTAGTGATCGTACCCAAGTAGGTTTGTCCTGATGCTTTGAATGTGTCTTTCAATGCAATATTTTATGACAAGTATTAACTATTCATGACGTTCATTCTTTTCTATAAATTTAAACAATTCATCATAAGAAGAGATAGAAAGAGAGATTGTTCACGGTTTTTTTAAGCCAAAGAAAATTAATAATAATAATAATTGAATTTAACAAGCAAATTACTTCAAGGTCTTAGGATTTTTACAAATATTTGAAGTTTCTATTTCATTACTTGCATTTTGTGTGTCAAAGAAGAAAAAGGGTTTTCACGTTTATAAAATATAATTCATCTTGAAGTGTCAGGTTTTATGGCTAGCACCGTTTGAACATGTAAGTACTCACCACATATAATTGTAGATGAGAAGAATACAATTTATTGTCGTCCACCTCGACTACAAATCCAGAGACACATCAAATGTTATATGGTAATCTACTAAGAACTAACGATCACCAAACTCTATGCAACTTGCTATCATGGAAAGTTGTTATTAATGTAGAATGTAGTACGTACTAATAAACGAAGTGAGTATGAAATATTGCTGATGATTATAAGTGTTGATAAAGACATATTGCTAACAAAGTAACTTGCTATTGATTGCAAGATACTATCGACAAAGATGTGGTCCTGACATAGAAACTTGATGCTAATACTAAGTTAATGCTGCAAACGAAGATACCCCCCATGAAGTGTTGCCACTGAGGATCACATAGAGCTAATATAAGTTGTTAATGATCTACAACTTGTAATTCACATTGTAAGTTATCATTAATATGATAACTTACTATTGATAAAAAATAAATATAATTTTACACAAATAAAAATGTTATGTTAACAGAGATTACATGTTAGTGTTATAGGGTAGTCCTATACTCACCCATAGCTATAAATATACAAGTTGGCACTAAATTTCACATCACTCGTCAATATTGTCTTGTTATTTATTGATAATTTGGTGTGCAAAATTCGTGTGTGTGATTTTTAAGGAAAATCCCGCTCTCACCTTGTTCATAGCCAGAATGTTAGCTTTATATGAAAATTTTCTCTTATTGTAATGTGCAACTTAGCATTTAAATGATTCTTTTGGATGTAAAACTAAAATTGAAATTTATAATAAGTTTTCTTTAAAAAAAATTGATTTATTTTATCTATCATACTTCACATGATCTACCATATAAATAATAAACTAAAGGGGAGCTTCACTACTAAAATAGAAGATTTATAATAAGTTTTCTGTTATATATGTGACTTGAACCATTGACCTCAAGAGGAGCTTCACTATTATAATTACAAATCGTTTTGTCGTTATAATTAACCCACCACTCCAAAAGAAATTGAATTTAAACAAATAATAAATTAATAAGTAATAAAACGTATGCAACATTAATGATGTAATTTAAAGAATCACGACAAGCATGCCCAATGAAGAAAGTCAAATCGTTTTTACTTTTTATGTTTCAACTTTCATGTTAACTTTATAGCACACGAAAAAAACTACATCATAACAACTACCTGTTTCTCCATTTATGATCTATTCTTATATATCGTCGTATTTTATTAATATTTTTATGGAAACAAAACAATGATAAAAAAACATAGCGTAATTGAGATGGTTAGGGTTATAGTAAAAAAGTGTTTAATCTAAAAAGTTTAATTGTTTTACACGTGTCTTTTAATTGTATTAAAAACAATGAAATTTTGGTTATTGTTTGATTTATGTCAGCTCATTGTGTTTTATATATTGATTGTGTCAAATACCAGTATATTGTGTCATATATTTTATATCATTTTGTTATGTGTATTAATCATTGTGATTTATATTTTAGATTAATTTATGTTATTTTTATCATTGTTTATATATATTGTAAAATTGTTATCTATCATTGTGTTTCACCAATTTATTTTTCAAAAATTCATAATGTTGAAAATGTGTTATTTTTATCATTATTTTTAATAGATTATATAAACTCGTAGTTTTTAATCATTGTGTTTTATCATTAGAAGTACACATATATGTTATTTCACCAATGTATATTTCAAAACTCATAGTAATCAAATAAAACAATGACGATTAAAAAACACAATGAGATATTATGTTATTTTGTCACTGTTTTTAATTTATTAGATTAATTAGTTGTTTATTTATCATTGTGTTTTATATATTAAAATACAAACAATATTATTTTATCATTATACTTTTAAAATTCATCATTTTAAAAAACATAATAATATTAAAAAAAAAACACAATAACTAACTAAAAGAAATAATAAACTGAACTAGAAACACAATAAATAGATATAAGCTTAAAAACATAATGTTTTTTTTTATCTTTTTATATAACAATACCGTACTCGTTTTAAAGATTAAAAAACGCTTGTTTTTATGTTGTAATTTTCATATAAGTATAATGTTGATCATACATAAAAGTTATAAACGTTTAAAAAATAAGTAACTTGTAAAAAGTCAACAAAAATGACTATTCCAGAAATTTCACTCTAACAAACTTTTTCATACAATATCATCTAAACCCATGGATAAAGAAGATAAACGGTAAATACTACTTTTTACACTTTTTAGTTTTAGAATATTTTTTATTTGAATATTTCTTTAATTGACAGCACATTAAAGAGGAATGAATGATTATAAAAGTAAGATTATGGTAACAAAATGATTTTAGTAGCCATAACCTTAAAAACATAAATGATTTGATCGAGTAACTAACCATGCGAAACCCAAATGTTTCCAACAAACTCAATACAAAAAATCTATATATAAAGAGATATTTAAGATTTTAGAAGAAACTATAAAACTTGAATAGGAAACGACAGGCGTACATAATGGTTTTATCATGCTACGAGCGAGGCTGAAGATAGGCTACTTATCATTTGGTATACTATAGCTTTAATTGTCGAAGAAAAAATGGCATCAAAATCATATAATTACTTTACTAAAGTTGTTTAACTAATGTAATAATATTATGTATATCATAAAAAGAGAAGTTTTTTCTTGCGATCTCTTGATTATTTTCCTAGGTTGGATTATTCTAGTACGTTTCTTCAAGATCACCAAATAAAAAATATATATCTCATTTTTTTGAATGAAAAATGTTCTCTGTTTCGAAGGATATATGTTATCTTAATCGAGTCTACTTATCTGTTTCCCAACCAGAACCACACCTTTAACCCCCTCAAGAGAAAACTCATAAATACAAAAAAAAACCGGTCTCAATCCAGAACAATATGCTATGAGCGAAATTTGAACCCAAAACCTCTATATTTTTAATATATATATATATATATATATATATATATATATATATATATATATATATATATATATA
>BJCM01061862.1:0-10747 GCA_018326385.1 Flaveria bidentis
AAATTCTAATGGGGTTATAAATTTTGACTTGTTAATATAAATTATAAATTATTATAGTGAAACATGCCATCAAAAGGAAACACTCAACCCGTGAGAAGAACGACACGAGTGGGACGACCCAGAATAAGACTATGAGAAGAAACTCCTGTAAACACTACTACGAATGAGAACGACAGGATTTCTCAGATAGTAGCTCAACAAATAGAAGCTGCTATGCCTACTTTAATAGCTCAGTTACAACAAAACTTAAATTTCAGGACCACCTCCCACGACAACGAAGAACCAGAAAATACTGACACCAGGGATCAACAAGAAGAAGAAATCCCGCATGGAGTCAGAAAAGGATGCTCCTACAAAACCTTTATATCCTGCAAACCTCAGGAATTCGATGGAAGAGGAGGAGCTGTACAAGCCCTATGCTGGCTGGATGAGATAGAATCAATTTTGGAAATTAGTAACTGTGCTGACAACAACAAAACCCTCTTTGCCTCGCATTCACTAAAAGGAGAGGCACAATCCTGGTGGAAAATGGAAATGCACACAAAAGAAAGGCATAATATGAATGGATTGAGGTGGGAAGAATTCAGAAATCTGGTGATTGAAAAATATTGCCCCTATAATGAAATAGAAAAATTAGAAACTGAATTCTTAGCGCTAGAAATGAAAGGAGCAGCACATCGAGAATACACCGATAGATACAATGAACTTTCCAGACTAGTACCACATTTAGTAACTCCAGAAGCAAAAAGAATAGGTAGGTATATTTGGGGTTTAGTACCACAAATAAGAGGATTAGTGAAATCCGCTATGCCTAGAACTTTCCAAGATGCCGTAAGTCTATCAGGAAGCCTGACTGATGAAATGATAAGAAATAAATCTTTAAGTAACCCTAGGGTAGGAGAAAAGAGGAAATGGAAGGCAATGACTCAGGCAATAAATTTGGAAGAAATCCTCAGAAAAGGATAACTAGACAGCCAACTAGGAATTTCTTAGGAATGGCGCAAGAAAAGAAGCCCTAAACAGAGGGCCACCCATGGTGCAATACCTGTCAAAGGTATCATCCGGGTAAGTATGCAATGGTAATCTGTTATAACTGCAAAAGAAAGGGACACATCTCCCGAGACTGTAAGAGCCCCACTAACCCAAAACCCGTATGTTATCAATGTGGAGACGAAAATCATTTTCGAAATAAATGTCCATAATTGAAAGTTAAAGCTCCAGTCAAACAAAACAACCCTCGCGGGAGAGCTTCATAATGCAAGCCGAGGAAGCCCAACAAGAACCTGAAGTAGTAACGGGTATGTTTCTTGTTAACGATCAATACGCAACAGTATTATTTGATACGGGAGAAACCCGTAGTTTCATTTCAAATACATTTAGACCATTGGTTGATCTAAATTCAGAAAAACTAAAACACAAATATATGGTAGAATTAGCTAATGATAAGATAATTGAAGCATGTGAAATCATTCCTAATTGTACCTTAATTTTAGATGATTATTGTTTTACCATAGATTTGGTTCCTATTGAATTAGGAGGTTTTGATATAGTTGTGGGAATGGATTGGTTGTGTGAAAATCAAGCTGAAATAGTATGTGGGAAAAAGATGATAAAGATTCCTTTGGTTAAAGAAAATGAAACTCTTTACATATATGGAGAAAAATCCATAGGTGCAATGAAAATAATTTCCTGTAAGAAAGCATAACGTTGTTTAAGAAAGAAATGTTTAGCCTTTCTAGCCCATATAATTTATGCAAAACAAGATAAGATAAGCTTAGAAAGCGTTCCTGTTATCAACGAATATCCAGATGTTTTCCCTGATGAGTTACCTGGTTTACCTCCCCATCGTCAAGTAGAGTTCAAAATAGAATTAGTACTAGGAACCGCTCCTATAGCTAAAGCACCATGTCATTTAGCACCAACAGAAATGAAGGAATTGATGAATCAATTACAAGAACTATTGGACAAAGGATTTATACGTCCTAGTATATCACCTTGGAGTGCACCAGTTCTATTTGTTAAAAAGAAAGATGAAACTTTCAGGATGTGTATTGACTATAGGGAACTTAACAAAGTGACTATAAAGAATAGATATCCATTACCCAGGATAGATGATCTATTTGACCAATTACAAGGGTCTAGTTACTTTTCAAAAATTGATTTGAGATCAGGGTACCATCAACTAAGAGTTCAAGATGAGGACATACCAAAGACTACATTCAGAACTAGATATGGTGATTATGAATTTCTTGTAATGCCATTTGGGTTAACTAATGCTCCCTCAGCATTTATGGATCTAATGAATAGGGTATGCAAACCATACTTAAATAAATTTGTCATAGTCTTCATAGATGACATCCTAATCTACTCTAAAAGTAAGGAAGATCATGAGAAGCACTTAAGAATGACTTTGGAGTTGTTACAAAAAGAGAAACTGTATGCAAAATTCTCAAAGTGCGAATTTTGGAAAAAGGATGTACAATTCTTAGGGCATGTAGTTAACCAACAAGGAATACGGGTTGATCTAGCAAAAATAGAGGCTGTTAAGAAATGGGAAGATCCAAAGACACCAACAGAGGTATGCCAATTCTTAGGCTTGGCGGGATATTATAGGAGATTCATAAAAAAGTTCTCAAGAATAGCTTAGCCACTCACAGAATAACTTAAAAAGACAAACCCGACATTTGGGAAGAAAAGCAAAAGGTTGCATTTGAATTGTTAAAAAGTAAGTTACGTAGTGCCCCTATCTTAGTATTACCAGAAGGAACTGACGATTTTATTGTATATTGTGATGCCTCACATCAAGGATTAGGATGTGTTTTAATACAAAGGAATAAGGTAATAGCTTACACCTCCAGATAACTTAAGGAAAGTGAAAGGAATTATACTACTCATGATTTGAAATTAGGAGCAGTAGCATTTGTATTTAAGATCTGGAGACATTATCTGTATGGAACAAAATATACAATATATACAGATCATAAAAGCTTACAGTATATATTTGATCAGAAAATATTGAATATGAGACAAAGGAGATGGGTAGAATTACTAAGTGATTATGATTGTGAAATCAAATACCATCCAGGAAAGGCAAATGTAGTAGCCGATGCTTTAAGTAGAAAAGAGAGAACAAAACCATTACGAGTACGCGCCATGAGAATGGAATTACGTTCCGAACTGATAAGTCAAATTCGGGAAGCTCAGCAAAAAGATAAGTTAACAAGAACATGGCAATTAAAAGATTTGAAAGAAGATACAAATGGAGTTCTAAAATTCAAAGGAAGAACTTAGATACCAGATGATGTTATACTTAGAAAGATTATCCTACAAGAAGCACATAAATCAAGTTATTCTGTACATTCAGGGAATAACAAAATATACAAAGATCTGAAAAGTCAATACTGGTGGCCAGGTATGAAGAAATCAATTCGACAATTTGTAGGTAAATGTGATATTTGTTCAAGAGTAAAAGCTGAATACCAAAAACCCTCTTGATACTTGCAACAACCGGAAATTCCAGAATGGAAATGGGATCAGATAACCATGAATTTCGTAACCAAACTACCAAGGACTTCAAATGGATACGACACTATTTGAGTTATAGTAGATAGGTTAACCAAATCAGCATATTTTCTACCAATTAGGGAAGATTATAAAATGGAAAAATTGGCAAGGATTTACATCAAAGAAATTGTATCCAGACATGGAATACCCATTTCAATTATATCAGACAGAGATAGTAGATTCACCTCCAGATTCTGGTAGACTTTACAAAAAGCTTTAGGAACTCAGATAAGTCTAAGTACAACATATCATCCACAGATAGATGGTCAAAGTGAGATGACAATTCAAACTTTGGAAGATATGTTATGAGCTTGTGCATTGAATTTTGGTAGAAATTAGGATACACATCTTCCTCTAGTAGAATTTTCTTATAATAATAGTTATCATTCAAGTATTGGAACAACCCCATTCGAAGCTTTGTATAGAAGAAATTGTAGATCGCCCCTATGTTGGAATGAAATAGGAGACAGACAACATACAGGTCCTGAATTGATACAGGAAACCTCAGATAAGATCCTTGAAATTAAAAATAAGTTGAAAGCTGCTAGGGATCGACTGAAAAGTTATGCTGATAAAAGAAGAAAACCATTGGAATTTCATATTGGAGATAAGGTTTATTTAAAGGTATCACCCACAAAAGGCATAGTTTGATTTGAAAGAAGAAATAAGTTAAATCCTAGGTATGTTGGCCCATTTGAAATCACTGATAGGATTGGCTTAGTAGCATATAAGTTAGACCTGCCACTAGAATTAAGTGAAGTACACAATATTTTTCATGTGTCCAATCTAAAGAAATGTCTAGTAGATGAAACATTAAAAGCTCCAGTTCAAGAGATAAAAGTAGACAAGAAGCTCCATTTTACAGAAAAACCAATAACCGTATTAGATAAAGAAGTGAAAAGATTAAGGAAAAGTAAAATTCCTATAGTGAAAATTAAGTGGAATGCCAAAAGAGGCCCAGAATATACTTGGGAAAGAGAAGATGAAATTATAAGAAAGTATCCCCACTTATTGAAGTCGGTAACCAGATAAGTTCTCCTCAACTTTAGGTATTATTTTCTAATAAATTTGGGGACGAAATTATTTGACGACCCTAAAAATAAGGTTAGACAAAATCATCATATAAATAAAAATTCTTCTACATGTTAATAATTATTTGACTAACCCTATATGTATTATATGTGTTTATGTGTATATATATGTTGCACGTATGCATGGTTGCATGCATGCATAAATTTTACGTATGCATGTATCCATGTACATAAGTTTTAGATACCAAACATTATATGATCAAATATTACAACTTTGTAACATCAAATCATTCACCAAATGAAACAAAGATACAACTCAACGAAACACAATAATATATCAAAAGAACTTGACATCAAAATGAAACTAAGTAAATCTTAAACACTAAAACCCTAACCCAAACTTAAGTCTCGGTTCATTAGAGTAATAAACCACCTAATTAAAACCTTGACCCTAATGAATTATACTAATCGGCTAAGTCACACCTCATCATGCCACCTAGCCATTGCAACACTAAGCATGTTCCTTTGCATGACACCTAAACCTCTAAGCCAAGCATAACCATCACCCTAGAACTAGGTACCATAATGCCCTTCAATTATGGCCATCGACCAAAGGTCCATATAAACCACCATCGGTCATTTCACAAACCACACACCATCCAAACCACCATCTCAACTCTCTCGGTCACCACCTCTTCAAACAAATACCATCATCGTCTTCACCCTCGTCACCTCTCTCGACCACCTTATAACAACCATCACTATTGCCACCTTTTACCTCACGATCACCTCCACTCTTTCTCTCTATAACTCTCGGTTATTACCTTAGTTTCACCACAACCAAACGTCATTATCTTCCAACCGATTATTACAAGAAGAACAAGGCTTGGAGACTTGAAGACCTTCGCTTAATTCGGTTCGACAGAGAAAGAAGTTGTCATCAGTTATCACTACTCCCTTTCGTTATCAAGATCAAGATTTTTAATCCCTAAATCATAACTAGTCAAGTTTACCAAAGTGTATATATATGTGTCTAAATAACACATATAAACAACCCTTATGGTTAAACCATAAGTTCTTCACCAATCTTACAAATATGTTAATTTTATTGAAAGAATATTAAGAAGGTTTTATAACCTGAAGAAAATGGATGAATATTGACAATCAAAAGTTATATAAAAGAAATTATCAATAAAAGGATTGAAAACTATGTGCCAACTTATTAAATTCGGTTTGATATGTATTTTACTATGATTATGGGTAAAAATATTATGAATATATTTGAAATATTAGAAGATATTAATTTGCAAATTTTGATGTTATAACTAGAAGTAGAATAATTTATATGAATTATCTAATTAATTGGAAGAAAATTTTATGCCGGAAGAACTGAACCTGAAAAATAGTTGAAAGAATTATATGTTGACTCTCATAGATTATAAGACTTGCAGAAAAAGTTTCGTGACCTAATTTAAAGTTATACCTAAGTTATGAATTTTTAGATTTTCTGCTAACTAAAAAATTGGGAAAAATACTTAAACTATGAGATAAATTATGAGAAAATTACAGAAAGTATAAAAATTGGAATTGAACAGTCTATATAAGAATTAGAATTTTTTAGTATGTTCTGATATTTTTATCGAATATTGGTAAAATGATGAAAATCATGAAAAAGGATTCAGCTATGATTTAAGACTTAAGAAAATTTTGAAAACTTATAAATATTATGAAAAAT
This sequence comes from Flaveria bidentis, assembly GCA_018326385.1. Lineage (NCBI taxonomy): Eukaryota > Viridiplantae > Streptophyta > Magnoliopsida > Asterales > Asteraceae > Flaveria > Flaveria bidentis. The sequence continues at coordinate 6,331 of BJCM01061862.1, forward strand.
ATTCTGACCAAGTTTGACAATTTTTAAAGACCCGAAGGTATTTCTGATAATTTGTTCAATTATTATAACAATTATAGAAAATAATCTGAAAATCATTGAAATATGAAATTTTAATATATTATGTCTAATTTATGGACCCACTTGTTGTAAAAATTTCATAATATATGTTTGAGGTACTAAAATTTTTGAAGAAAATATATTTTCTAAACTATGAATATTTTGTTTATAATTTATCTCTTGGAGAAAAGGTGAGACTCATAGCCCCATTTTATTCTTATAAACTTTTTGAGGGAAAAAGCATTTTGTGTTTGATGCAATTATTTAATATTTTTAGATATACTATCATTTATGTTACAACCATTAATTCGGATGTGGAACCGTTGGATAATATAGGTAGCGCTACTCAGAAAAATATTTCCTGCACGAACAGGATGAGTGTTGTGATGCTATATTATCTGATCTTATGAATTATGATATGACAGTTATAAATCATTTGAGTATTATGTAAGGTTTGGTTGTATATGATGCATCAAAATATTTTGTTTAAAGTTTAAACCTATGATCTCACCAATATTATGTTGACCATTTTAAGTATGCTTTTTTAGGAAATCATCATGTCTAACCGCATAATATTCTAATTTGATGTGTATAATGGTTGGGGAGAATTAATGGGAAAAGTTTGTGTGAATCTGACAGCTAATCTTTATGACCTCAGTGTATCGGTGGATGCTCATTTCCATCGTCTCTGAAGATGTAGTTGTTAGAACTTTATGTTGTAATAGGATTATGTTATGTCAAATTTTGACTATCTATGATATGATATAATCCTATCTTTATAATTATGATTATGATATGAAGTTGGTATGTTATATTTCAATTTGTTTAGTCATTTAATCAATGAGTTCTGAACAACGAGTCAAATCCAATTAGCATCTCACGCTTCCGCTGGGATGTGACACATCTAAAGTGAAAATGCTCATGCAATGCAATTCTCCTAAGATGCGATCCAAGATTCATATCATCATGGTATTGGCGTGCTGCAAGAGGTTTATCTAAGATTTTATAAGGATGACTCTCTATAACACCCCAAAATATGGATGTTTGGGAATGTTGGGTTTCAAATGTCGTGATATCAAAAAGAAAGAACGGAAAAGGCATATTTGGGTCGAGGCACTTGGGGCGCACATGGGTGAAGGGGGAAGGGATAATCTTCATTAATATCACCTTCACACTCCTACTCTTTATCATTACCTTAGAAAGATAAAGTGTGGGTTTATAGAGATAGAAAGTGGGATAAACCTCCATTAATACCATAAAACTCGAGCTTGGATCATTGTTGAAGGATCATAAAGGTGAAAGGAATATGGACCACTCAAATTCATATGAAGATGTATGGATGTACCTGTGGACATTCTAGAAAGAAAAACTGTTTTCATAAGGGGATCACAGATGATATGTGTTGGGCAGGATAAAAGCATGGAGAATTTGACAATGAGAGAAAAGATATCAACATTAGTTTGTTAAATCATGGTTTTTAGGTTCCTTTACATAATAAGTAAAGCTAGGTGTAATTCATTCACAAAAAAGATAAGCAAGTAGTAATATTATTCCATTTATTTCTCTATGAATTGAGTACTTTCTAAGAAGAGCGAAGAAGTATTCTTCATCAAGTAAGAAACATTTTAAGATATGAGTTTTTGTTTGGATATGGAGCTTTTACGAAAAGCTAGGGTTTTTACATCAAAACCCCGATTTATATGTGTTAATATAACTAAAAACCATAGATCCAACTTCATGGATGATATATAAATCATCTGGATATAAAAAGTTTAGGATTTTAGGTTGAGATTAGTAAGTGGCCGATGAATGTTCATTCGATATCACTCAATTGGTAACACTGGCATGAATCTAGCGACACTCAACATGTTGATGGTAGTGATGGCATAGATCCGGAGGTCTATCAATGATTTTCTGGCTACATTATGATGGCAACATTATGTTTAGTGACTATAGGAAGTCCTAACATGAGTTGGTGATAAATGCTTGACACTACCGACAATAGTGGCTTGCGACATTGTTGATGACGCTTGTCAACTTTGATGATTTTACATGTTAAATTTCTTTTAGATCATGTATTGATTGTTTGTGCATAGATCCATTAGCCAAGTGTAATGTTTTGGGCTTATATGTATAGATAGGATGAAATTGTCATAGATCTAAATACTTTTCACATAAAGATTATATTTACATGTATGTTAGGGCTTATGAGAATTTATGAAGAAAATATGTTTTGTATGTAATGAAAAAGCTATGAATGTGTTTTGACGTGCAAACATTATAATTAAATCTTTTATTTTAATTAGAAAAGATCGAGTACTGTTTTGTTCAGAAAATGGATAAGTTATGTTTCAAATAGAAATATGTAAGTCTTCTCTTTTTACAAGAAAGGGTCGAGTATTGTCTTGCATAGGAAAGAGAAAAGTCTAATTTTGTACAAGAAATAGTTAAATCATGCTAGTTTGGCAAGAAAGGAAAATAAGTCTTGCAAAAAGCCAGGGTTGAGCATAAATTGTGCAAGAAATGGTATTAAGATCCGGACCCATATGAAAATGAGTATATACATTATATGTATATATGTTATGGAATCTAAGGTGACTATGAAACGCATGATAAGATTTTTTATGGCATGATGAGTTATGGATGTATTTATGTTACGATCCCTTTATGTTATCATTATATAATGATGCGAAACGTTATTGAATACTAATTATATATTAATGATAAATCTACACTCACTCAACAGTTATGATCTTTAGTATGCATATCATGCTAAGCAGGTGTGATATGAAGGAGGATGATTGGCATGAGATAAGAAGTTATCCAACATATATATTTAGGAAATGGCATCCTTGATGGAAATGTTATGAAAAATTAAGTATGTTTTGAGTTGTTTTTATGACAATTAAACAATTAATTGATATTTTAAATTTCGATGCAAAATTTTATTTAAATGGTTGAACTTTAAGAATTATGTTTATGATATGTGGAAAAAATTCAGGGCCTTACATTCACCATTAAAAGCTAACAATGAAATATTTAAAGTTCGAATGGGGTAAGAGTTAAAGAAGTGTTCCAAAAACTAATGAAGAGGTTAAGACAAGCTCCGGTTTTAATTTTGCCAACATTGATGTAAAGCGGTAACGTGATAGTTTATGCTCTCAACAACTAAAGATTTACAAAGTCAATTATCTTTATCATGATTTGAAGCTTGTAGTTATGGTGTTTGCTTTAAAATGAATACATAATTTGTAAGGTGTCAATGCACGATCTAAACATACCATAAAAGCTTGAAGTAATTCTTCGGAAAGAACTTAACTTGAGACATTGACTTTTGTTAGAGTTAAAAAAGGATTTTAATCATAAAATTTATAAAATTCATTACATCAGGATAAAGCTAACGTTGTAACACATGTCATGAGTTGTAAAAAGAGACACAAACCTATTCGTATGAAATCTTATTAGTTTATTGTAACTCCTAATTAACACCCACCCGTTCCCTACATAAAAACCATGAGATGTAGTGAAATCTTTCTTTCACTTTCGTCTAATGCATTACCATTTAACATTGTCCATGAGTAATCAAATCAAAATCCTTAATAAAGCAAAACAAGATCATGCATGTCAGCTTTCCTTGAAATTGATTACCTGCAAAATATCATATTCCTAGAGATGGTGACACGGTCAAATTAAGATTAACAAGTTGTGTTTTTAATAATATGTAATTGCACCTATTAAATTTTTATATAGAAGATGAATTTGTACATCTCAAGCTTTGTTTTGTACTCATCAGTCATCTCGCATAGTTCGTCCATTTTGGAGGCTGTCTCTACCACCAATTAAAATTCAAAACTTAAAATTAAGTTGTTGAAAATATCAAACGATGTGGGAGCCAATTAACTAACAAGAAATAAATTCGTCTGAGTTGAAGAAGTTGTAAATTAATCAACAACTGGTTGAGCTACTATGTGTAGTGATTGTGTAACACCCGGAAAATTTAAGAAAAAGACAATAAAAGGATGATAAGGATAGCAAATGCAAACTTAACCCAAGTTGAAGGGTCAAAAGTGTATAAAGGACAAAAAGTACAAAAGTGGCTGTTAAAAGGGGCATGGTCGCCCATTTTCCCCCTACCACACCTTTTTCTTTTCAGACGAAATATCAGAGGGAGAAAAGTGCTGTCGGGGATTGAAGAAGATCAAGAGGAAGCCGGATTCAAGGTAGAAATTCGAAGGTTTATATGTTTTTATTGTGTTCTTGTGTCAATCATGTGCTTATGTGTGTGTCGTATGTTCGGTTGTGTGTTTGTAAGGTTGAGTTAGGTGTTCGAACTCTCTTGCGGTCGAGTTTGAGGAAGACT
>BJCM01061864.1:0-21350 GCA_018326385.1 Flaveria bidentis
CTCTAGTTTATATCTAGACTAGGTTAGTAACTTGTATGTTATACGAGTTAAATATATATTTTTTTGAATATTTACTTTAAATAAGTCATCACATATTTCCCAAATACATTTTATTAAGCATAGAACTTTACATATAAACTATTAAAAGTAATTTTAAAGAAATGGGAAAACTTGAAAAAGTCAAAAGGAATAGTTATATCTAAGTTACCCTTTCAAATAAACTTTTTTCTCTTTTGATCTCAATCTTATTAAGAAAATTAGTGATGAAGATTACTTTTTATTTTTTTAGATTTATCACCATTTTTATTTGAACATGTTCCTACGGTAAATAACATGTCATGAAGATATTATATATACTAGGTTAGTCCTCGTGTAATATACGGATTAAATAAACAAAATATTAAATTATTATTAATAAAAACTTATGCATTATAAAATCATGTTGAAGATAAAATATAATGTTAATTACGTATAAATAGTCACTTTAAGTATAATATTTTAATGTAAAATATAATTAAAGTTATATATACTTTAGTTCAAGAAATAAAAAAATTATATCATTATTTAACTCTCTTATGTAAAAGGTTTCATTTGTAAACACTCGTTTTAAGATTTATTAAAAAAGAATTTTTATAAAAATCTTGTTTTTAAAAAACTGGTTTGTAGTTATTCTAGTTGTTTAGTAAGATTGTTTTAAAATATTTCACCTATTTATAATTTTTTTAAAACAAAACGACTTAAAATATTTTGTTTAAAAATGTTTAGTGTTTTAGAAAATTTCATATTATATAAAACTTTAGTATCTTTTTATTTAGATTTTGATTAAAAGATGTGATTTCTAATTTGTTTCATAAAATCTATTCTAAAAAAAAGATAGTTTGATTTATTTTTAAATTAGATAAGAGAGAGAAATATAACAATTAATAAGATTTATTTTTAATAAGAGAGATAAATTAATATGAGTACTTAAATTACTATGCTACCTTTTTTAGGGAAAATTGATTTGAGGATATCTAAAAAATGACAAGTTGCAAAAAAATGGGTTAAAAGAAGGACAAGTGATAAAAAAATGTTTTATTAGAAGTTATAGATATAATGAATATATTATCAAGCAGAAAACATGCACAAAAAGAAATTGGCTATAAAAATTAATGAAAAATTAACATAAAAGAAATTTAAAAGAAAAGAGAATCGTATTATTTAAGTGTTATAAAATAAGAAAACAGATTTTCAAAATTATAGCGCTCTGAATTTGTTAGATGTCTCCAAGAATCATTGGAGTCATATAGGCTGGGAATTTCTTCTTGTTATGATGTCATGAAGCAATATTTTCTTGTTATGAAGTCATGCGTCTATAAATATCAAAATGTATGTTTGATTACAAACATTCGCATATGAAGATGGAGAATCAAAGGAATAGATTATACTTTAAACAAACCGAGGGCGTTGTGTTTTCATAGTTTTAGTAATTGTCTCTCATCAATATAGTATGAGTTCAAATACTTGAAAGTAATAAGGGGATGTTTAATTTGCTTTTGACCCGGTCAAAATGTCTAACCCATTGATCCAGTTAGATATTTTACCCGTCAACGTGTTTAATTTTCACTCTTTTACGTTTGACTTGATCCAATACCACTGACTCATGCATATTGGTCCCTTTACCCAGTCAGTTTTGAGACAACCCTTACCCGGTCACCACCTTCTGACCGAGTAAGAGATTTCAAGTAGCCCCTAAGACTACTTAGGACACCCTCAGCAAGGGCATCAAGTACTTTGGTTTGATTAGGGCACCCTCAGCAAGGGCATCAAGTACTTTGGTTTGATTGGCAACACTACCGCTGATCATTTGGTTAGCCAAATCGCGTTCTAATTCGGCAACTACAGCTAGAGTCTTTTTCCACTTTTTGAACTTTGTGAATTTAGGTGAAATGACTTGGGTGGTTTGGGACGTACCCCTAGAATTTGAAGTTGTTTTTTTATTAATTTGAGTAAACTAAGATGCCACTTAATTGTTAGTTGATTTAATTTTAGTAGTTTGGGTTGTGCCCTACCACTCTAAAATTGATGATATCTATGATTAAAGAATTTGGCACTCAAAAAATTAATAAATTAAGGGTTATTTGATCAAATTGAAGAGAGGTTGAAGGATCATGAACCCTGGTTTATATAGAATCATGGATTCATATAGAATCGTCATAAGGTATGTTGTTGATGTAATTTCGCTCTTTCTAGTTGTTTCTAACTTTCTAAGGACATCGTTAATGCTATGGACCATGACTAATTTATCTGTTTAGTTTGTTTTATACCATATTAAGTAAAATTAATCACTTAATATATAGATAATTTATAAATACAGATTCAATGTTGTCAAACGAAATAAACATCATATATTTAAGTATAATACAAAATATAACTTGAATTGCATTGTTATAAAATGTTTGATTTTTCATTTGAAAAACTTAAACTAAACTTAAGTTGCAATGTAATATCATCCTATAACTAAAGGATCACACTCATATTTTAGTGAGAGAAAAAAACCTTAGATTTTATTCCATAGAGTAAACACACTCCCTTGATTCCGGCTTGATCCTAAGAAAATGTGCACCACACAATGTATATATGGTCAAATTTATACAAAATCATTTTTGACCATTATTGGCATTGCTAATCTGATTAGCAATTTTTCTTCTTCATTTAGAACTTACAAAATATCATTAGTTTAGAAAAAAATGATTCTAATGAAGCAGTGGTCATAGGAACTATGAATAAAGTTGTATATGCAGTAGTTGCAATTTATAAGAACAGAACTTTGTACCGAAAAACATTTTGTTGTCTTATATTATTTAGCATTTTGTTTTTACATAATAATGTTTATGTCTAAACTAATTAAAATAGCAGACCTGAAATAGCACGACAGGGATAATATTGAATAAGTTGGCAGACAAAAACGTTTTGCTTCTTAATTTTTTCACATAAAAACAAACATTTTTATGTCTTCTTATAATGGATTTTGCCATTTTGGTTACAATATTTGTATATGCACTGAGGGGAGAAAGGGATATAGTTACTGTCATTTCCAAGGGTATATTCAAAGTTACACTTTGACTGAATCACCTCCCAATGACTTCAATAGTTCGATGTTCATAAAGAAACACATTTTGTACGTTATTCAGATATGGTTTTGAATTATATTTGTAGACACATAAGTTCAGTTTTATAAGAGTAAATTGTAATTTTCATACATGTGTTTTAGGGGTATTAACAGGATCAGCCTCAGCTTAACAGTTTGCATACATGAGTTTACGAATGCCAACACTTTACATACATCCGACCAATTTCCGTTAAACAATCGTTAAATTTCCCCCACGTGCTCCCCACGTGAGGGGCAAAACTGTCAATTCACATAATTAATTAATATTTTAAGAGTAAATTGCAATTTTCATACCTGTGTTTTAGAGGTGTTAACAGGATCAGCCCCAGCTTAATAGTTTACATACCTGAGTTTACAAATGCTAACACTTTACGTACCTCCATCCAATTTTTCATTAAAAACCAGTTAAATCTCCCCATGTGCTCCTCACATGAGGGGCAAAACTATCAATTCACCCAATTCATTAATCTTCCACCGTCGGTAGGGTTCCGACGTATTTATGCCATTTGTGTTCCGTTAGTTTACAGATTCTGATATTACTATCCAGATGAGATGCGAACACTTTTCCGTTATAAATGTGAAGGATTTGATTGAACCTGATGAGGAATCGTAGACAGTGAAAGTGTCGATAAGGGAGAACGACATTGTGTCGAATATGTGGATGCGGTCACCCGAGGTAGCGTAGAGGCGGTGGTTGTTGACGGCAAGGTGGCTGATGTTGGCGGCGGGGTAGAGTTTGAGGGCGGTAAGGAAGCGGTGGGAGACGGTGAGTTTGAGAGTCTTCAGCGAGATGTTTTGGAGGGAGGGGATGGAAGGTAGGGTTTGGAGAGAGAGGTTGTTGTAGAGGCTGCTCACGGTGAATTGAAAGTTTTGCCCCTCACGTGAGGAGCACATGGGGAAGATTTAATGGTTGTTTAACAAAAATTGGACGGAGGTACGTAAAATGTTAGCATTTGTAAACTCAGGTATGCAAACTGTTAAGCTGAAGCTAATCCTGTTAACACCCTTAAAACACATGTATGAAAATTATAATTTACTCTTAAAATAATTAATAAATTGGGTGAATTGACAGTTTTGCCCCTCACGTGAGGAGCACGTGGGGGAGATTTAAAAGTTGTTTAACGGAAATTAGACGGAGGTACGTAAAGTATTAGCATTCGTAAACTCAGGTATGCAAACTGTTAAGTTGGGGTTGATCTTGTTAATACCCCAAAACACAGGTATGAAAATTGCAATTTACTCGTTTTATAATAATAAAATGGTCATCAGAAAACATTTATTTGATAAATTTAAGAAATTGTATTTATTAATGAGTTTGAGAAAGAAAAATAGTGGTAACATATTTGTGAACGAGTATAATCATGCCTTCAGCTAGGATTAGCTTGAGTTTTGGCTCGTTTAATTTTAAAAATAAAAAAATAAAAACTCATACCTTACTTATTTCAAACTCTTTATTGAAACTCCAATTTGACTTGTTTGAAGCTTTATATTTATAGCTTGATTTTTTACTGGTTTTAAACTTAATAACTAAACCTTGAGAATGCTCAAAAATAATTATTTAAACTTGGACTAGCCTCATAATTTATTTATTTTGATCGTATGCATGCATTAATGTTTTCACACACGTGTATATTTTTTTACATATTACATAGTGCGTGTATATATTAACTAATTTATAAAAAGTAATAGTTAATATGTAGGCCAACTTTTAAAATATGTATAGACATTAACTACCTATCAAACTCGATACGCAGGACCTGAATGAGAGCTAATGAATACGCCTAGTTTAAACTCTACCAGTACACCTCAATCTGAGCTTTGCTATTACATGCACAACTGCACGAGACTACTTTACAAATTACACCCCTACAACAGTCGAAAGCAGCCACTAATAGATCAGACGTTTTTTATATAGCACACACGTGCAGACACACAAAATACACATACACAGATATGAATGAAAGTAACACGAGAAACAACACAGCAAGAAGCCCTGAGAACAGGTCATACTGCAAATTGCAAAATCATCTTTCAATAAAATATTAAGTATGCTTAAAAAATTAGTAAGCTCTTGAAACCAACAATGTACCAATTGAGATAGTATAACTACATCATCCCTGCTTCCTAATTATATATAATTCCTTCCCCATCTTCATCAAAACTCAAAATGTGCCCCAAAACCCATGTCTTCCTGCGAGCAACACTCTTTGTCAATCGAATCAATCCCTAACTTCATCAGCTGAATCTGAGATGTAATGTTGATACCGATACTGATGATGCTGATTTTGACAATGGGTGTGCCTTGCTTCTGAACCTTATTATTAGTTAACTAATCAAAATTCTCATGAACTCCAGACGACTCGCCCATTGGTGTGTTTGGTTTACTAGTTTTCACTCTTTGATAAAACAATAGATATGCTGCTGACGTCCTGATGTCACCTTCACTCACAGGTGTCACATGAGAATCATCAAAATGATACCATCTATCTTCTTCAACCAACTGCAAAAAGTAGGGCAAACCAAACATATTTGTTTATTTCTATCAAAAATTTGCAAGGGGAAAAAATTATAAGTATAGGTGTGTGGAGTGTAGTGTCATAAGTTTTACCTTTGCATATGCAGAGTAATGGCCGCCACCAAGTCCACCATAATGATTGCTAATAGCATACAGTTCATAAACACTAGATCCGCCAGATGGATCCTTGCTTTTGACATATTTGCTCAAATCAAGATTATGAATTGGAAAATTCACAAAGGTGTCAAGTTTGTTCTTCAAAAATCGGCTGTATGAAAACCGTTTAAGATGGAAGACTATGATATCAGGCAGCTTCCACAAGTCTAATTTCTTAGATGCTTGTCGATGTTCCTTGCAACCAGGACAGTACCTGCATTAATTAACCAACACTAATAACTAAATTTTATAAAAAAAACTAATTTCTTAAAATACAGTGTCCTAAATCAAATATATAATCATCAATTTACAATACCACATATCATCAGGTCCAAGAGGTTCCTCCTTTAAGAATGCATCCAGACAAGAAAACAATGAGATTGATTCTTGTTTGGTTTTCTTAACAGTAAGCCCAGGTTTGTGCACCACTGGGAGATCCTTAAGGTAGCTTGCGTCATATGTATCACGATCCTTATCGGTCCAATCCAGCATAACCTTGACAATTTTACTAGGTTTTATAACTGAATCTCTTAAAATTGGTTTGCAACTCATACCCCTATCATCTGTTAGACAAAGATGGAAGGATAATTCTGTTTCTTCTGAATCCTTATCCCCAAATCGATCACCAACTACAGTATCCATCTGACAATCACTGGTGGATTCTTCTAAAACAGATCCATTCGCTTTTATACCCTCACTCTTGTTTGATGATGAAAATGCTTTTCTTTTCAGCGGGGCCAGAACTCTGGTAACCGCTGACTCAATACCAGTCCCATTTGTTGCATCTTCTAAATAGGTAACCAAGGGTGTCAAGAATCTCTTTCTTTCACCTAGCTTCACACTATCAAAAACAGTTACAGTTAACTCATCACAAACAACAGTAAAATTAAAACTGAAATAAAAACAAGACATAATATACTTACTTTTCAACATATCGGTGGCTTATCTCTAACAAGGGAAATTCGGCTTGTTTTTTGGTAAGCCTATAGGCCACAATGTATTCATCATCTTTTATTGAGTGTAGCGACTCCCCGTTATCCAAGTAACGATATATTTTGTGTTCGTATGCCTTAACATCCCATGTAAACAATTGAGATGACAAATACAAGCTAGGACAAAAAATAAGAACAAGAAAATATCATTACCTCTGCAAGTATCAAAGTTTCATCACTTTCTAAGCAGCATGCAGTACCCAAAGCCTGAAAGAGGTCCTTATAGTAACCATGTTTTGACACATTAACAGTAAATGGCATTGGTAAGCTACTTCCATCTCCATAAAATACAGTTATTGTCATTGAACGTGTGGTGGTTGAAGGTAGTGGTAAAGACAAGTACATGAACGGGTCAAATGTAATCGAGATTTTGTTACAAACCGGACAAACAAGTGTTGACTTATATTGACCCTGAAGATTTAGAACCATCAGATTCAGCTTGTAAGTAAACAACGGTAATAAATGTGATCAGTTATAAGTGAATGAACAAGAGTAAGAGTGTCACCTGGCAGACATCCACTACAATAGAATCATTTCTAGCTTTATGGTAACTCCAAAATTCATTAGCAACTTCCTCATCAGGTCGACCATCAGAATCCTTTGTTTCAATATAAGGCTTTTGCTTAACACGATTTAGATCTTCATGCAACCCGTCCAACAAAAAAGCCAAGAGTTCCTAGAAAGAAAATACGTATATCTTATAAAACACATAATATACAAGAGAAACTTCAAACATGCACTTGAGAAGCATAAGCATTAATTACTTGAGAATCATGCTGATTATAACCACTAAACTGAGGAGCAAAACGAGCAAGTTTCCCTTTAAAAGTACGAGGAGCAACAGCAGTACGACCAGAAGACCAAAGCTTCCTCAACAGCTCACCAAACGCGATCGCAAGTTCACCCTGCAGAAAACAAACATAAAAAACTCTTAACTCCAATGCATTTTTGGTAAGTATAACCTTGCACTAAACATTCAAATTAGCCACATACATGCATTCCTAAGGGATTCTGCTTGTTAATCTCCTCAGTATAGTCCTGCAAAAAGTAGTCCACAAGAGGTGGTGTATGGACTAGACATTGAAGTGCACTATTCATGAAACAAGTGTTCCCCAAATTCTGCAATCCAGCTAAACCTCTATCTCTTTGGGAAGCAGTTCTAACAGAATCACGTGCATCTTCCATATCCGTAGACACTGAACCGAAAGCGGATCCCTGATACAAACTAGAACCATAATCTGATCCATAACCATTTGACAAACTTGGACCACCGGCTATTGTGCGAGATGATCTTTGTGGTTCCATGGGAACCAAAGCTAACTGATTTCCTGTTGAATCCATGCCAAATCTAGAAGGCATAAATTCACCAACCTGGAAATCTAAGAGAATCTGCGGAAAGAACCAAATCAGCAATAGAAATAAGGCTATTAGCACAAATCATAACAAGAATAAATAGAACTCACAGATTGATCCATCTGCAGGTTACATTCCTCCAGAGTTTCATTTGAATTAGCCAAAGCCGTTTGCTTGCAGTCATTAAAATAATCCCAGATGCGTAACTGTGCAAATGGAAAGAATAAGTAATGAAAGTTATGAGCATGAAAAGTGATAGACTTAAGAGCTTATCATTACAGTAATACAGTTACACAAAATCATATCAAATAACGAGGTTTAACCAACCTTCTCAGGGTCTACCCTTTTGAGTGCTGATACTTGTTCATACAGTTTCCTTAATGAGGCCTATAAAACATCATAAAGGGTCAGCACATGAATGCTTAGAAATAAATATAGCCTGACTTCATTTACAAAAAAAATATTGATGAAATATAAAAATGTGACACCTTTTTGCTAATATGTATGATTATTTCACTCTTGTCTCTTGAATCAATCAATTTCAAAGCTAAAGGATACACCTCAACTGCTAATGTTTTCTGGATACCAACTGATATCATCTGCCTTGGTAAAGCTGGTCCTCCTTTGTACCTGAGGAATAAATTTAGCATGAACAACAAACCCTCATATACCTAAATCATTCACCATATAATCAAAATCAACTGTTATTACTAATTTCTAAATGTGACATCTGCAACTGACATCTTAAAATAACAAGCATATGTTTGAATACAAATTTTGTAACAAATAACTAATGTACCATCCATGAAGCTTCTCCCAAACTACTTGGGGAACTAAAACATAATCACTTCTTTCGGTTAGTGTTCTATGAAGCTGTAAGTCACCCCCACCGCGGCCATCTTCTTTTATAATTAAATCTGTGTTATCAATTGGTCCAGGTCGCTCCCCAGCTTTTGTCAATGTTAAAGCCTGTTTATCAGAAGAAACCTCATTCAACTCATATTCACCAGAATCCTCACCAACATATTTCTGCCATTTTGTAAACCACCTGCTTAACAGAAAGAACAAGACACCAACTTAGATCATTTTTAGGTTATAATTTATTGTGTTCCAGCTAAACAAACAAAATCTACAATAAAGAACTGCTAATAAAGTAACTACTTAATCAACTAGATGCCAGAGAACTTTAATAATTTTGATACCAAAGTACAAAATTACTTTCTGCTTCAAAACTTGATTCCATAAGGTTTGGTGCAAACATTCCTGTAATTCACCCATAATCTGGTGATAATGTGATAATTAGCTAAAATGCACAGTACCCCTTAACTGCAAAAACTTCTTAGCAGGTTCTAAGGATTATACTATATCATCTTTATCTGCTTGAGACCAGAATTATAGTTTCTTTAAATTCCATCCATATGTTACCCTCAATTTTTTTGGTCATACAATGTCAAAAGAGATGAAAAAACAAAATGGATGCATCACGACTAACAAAAAAAAATCCATGATAAATACATATGATCTACTTGGTTTAAAGTAACATGGCATTTTAGCGGTACACCTTAACTTATTGAAACATTGAAACCCATTAACTTATTGAAGATTCATGCACTCTAACTAGTCTAACTAATGAACACAACTCTGATAGTTTAAGCATTCAAATATGAAGATTACATTACTTAGACATCGTCAATTTCTTGTTAACATGCTGCCTTCGTAAAATAAGGTCTTTTATTTTTGTTGCATACAGGCATTAACGGCTGTATTCAACCAGTCCATCCATCATCATCTTCTGCGTACAACAAAATATTTCGGCTGGATCTTACCTGCAGTCCGAAACTAGCACCATGTGCAGGCACAACCAAACATCAACGCAATCCACCAAAAGTAGATCATGAACTCGTCAATAAAAGTGCATTCATAAACTATAACGGATCCACACACCATTAGCAACACAGAAACAACCAAAATACACAAGAATTTCACATTAACCTCCAGAAATCACACAATCAGATTGAAAACTGAAACCAATTCCCATCCACCAACAATTAGCATCTCGTAAAAGTAAAAAACACGATCAGATTACCTGCTGGAGATAACGTAGTACAAGTCACCTTCCTTCAAGGACGATTCCGCCTTCTCCGTTAACTCTTTGACAACCCTCGCCTCTTCTTCTGGAGTGCACGGCAAGCAAAGTGATTCGTTGTCCATCATGGAGCCAGAATCGGGGATCGTCATGATCGCAACAAAACCTAGGAAGAAAACAACAACATGAGATTAAATCGGACACCATATATAACAACAATAATAATGATAATGATAATACGATAATCAACGGAATGGAACTGATTGAATCAATCGAGTATTGGTGATGCATAGGGAAGAAGAGAGAATCAGATACTTTAATGGTGGTGGTGGAGGAGGGGGTAATCGGAGATTTGAGGAACCCTAGATTGCAGGGGGCGATTCGATCTGAAGGGGCAGAGTGGTGGAAATAAAAAGTTGTTTGAAGGTGTCGTTGTTTGGTTTTAAGTTTTAACTTCTCAGCCACCAAACTTTTCCAATTTATACGTCCATCCCGATTCACAATAATAATATTTAATATTATTATTAATATTAATATTAATATTAATATTAATTCTACCCCCTTTTTTTCATTGTATCTCTTTTGTTTCTTCTATTCATACATCACAATCCTATACTTTTTAAATAAAACATAAATTTGTGGATTATTTGATATAATATCAGTTTTATTATGTTTGATCGGTTATTAGATGTTTGTATAATTGTGTTTATTGGTTAATGACACTTGACATTTATCTTTGTTAAATTTATGTGGATTTGAATGCTACAAATAAAAGATCATTATCAAATAAGTGATAAGCTAAGATTCAGATAAGTAGGAGATAAGTGATAAGTTAAAAGGAGAGTTTTGGATTCTAATTACCAAAAGTTTATATAAATCTATCTATTATTAATGTTTTTAGAGCTGGATCAAACGTTAAACCGGATGTTTTACTGGTTTGGTATCGGACCGGTCGGATCGAATTTAAGAAACGGATGATATCATATTATATATTGAATATGATATATGTAGTTATATATAATTGAATATAAGTAATTTATATTTGTATTTTATAGTTATATAAAATTTAACAGTAATCTTATATCTAACATACCAATTTATTATTCAACCCCCTAATTTTACCCATTAAAAAAACCCAAAATTCGGTCCGACCATCGGTCCGGTTCCCGGTCCAAACACTAAACCGGGATGAACCAGCTGGTCGATCCTTTCTAAAACGAACTGATGTTGACTGGTTCAACCATCCCTTTGATTTCTATTCGGACCGGCCGATTCGATCCGGTCGTCATCTCTTTGCAACAAACTAAAATCAGGATTTTGTTCTATAAAGTCCACAATCTAGAATTGTAACTAATTATTGGTAACCTTTATATTAGAACTTTAAATATCATTTCAGTTAGAATTCTAAATATATAGGTCAGAGCCACAAAGTATGTATGAAAATCTATAATATTTTTGGTTTTCTTTCAATCCACAGCTCGATAAACTTTTTTAAAGGTCCATAAACTTTATAACTTTTATTGCGTAAAAACTAAAAGAGCAACATTTTAACATATATCTCTCTTAAGCAATGCTACTTATTTTACAAATGTATTTTTTAACATTGTTTTATATGATTATTGGGGTTAAATTCGCAAATGCTCTACAAAATGGTTTAGTTTCTTTAATTGAAGTGTGCTTACTTCATATTATGATTATAGCCATATAGCCATGTAGGGTGTCTAAAAATTGAGCAATGTATTGAATTGATTAGGCCCAATAATTTTGAATGCTTTGTTAGTCATCAACGAGATGTGTGTACCTCGACAATTGCAAAAAGAAAAACAAATTGGATACATGTCAACAGATAAAGATTTAGTCCCTCTTTAATATAAAATAAACAAAAGTGCTTAATATAATCTCACTTATTACATAGTTATTGTAAAGTTTAATGGCAAGTTTTATCTCTGTTCAAAAGATTAAAAAATCGCTTTTATTAAAACTCTTAACTCCAACCCTTCAATATAAAAGAGAGAACAGAGCTATTATATGCTACAACAAACCCATCAAATAAAACTTTGAGGGGTTTGGTTCGTAAAATTTGTTGAAATTGAAATTCGAATTAAAATTTGAATTGGAATTTAAAGGAATTGTATTTGAAATTCAATATTTTTCATAGAATTTGAAATTTAAAGAAATTGAAATCTATTGATGGAATTTAAATTCCAAATGCATTTTAGTGACAAAACACTTATAAATTAATTGGAATTTATCACCCATTACATACCATCAACCACCGCCGTTGTCACCACCTCAATGATCACCGATCATCGTCGCTACATACCATCGACCACCGCCGCCATCACCGCCAACAATTGACCGCGACCACCAACCGCTCCTATTTTCGAAAACCGACCGTATCCCACTACCGACACCGACCGATAACACTTATCATCGAGACAAGGTTGGCGGCGGTCGGGATAAACAGTGGGTGGCAGTCGTCGGCGACGGGGTTGTGCGGCGTCAGCGGAGGTCAGGGGCGGCAGTCTAGCGGCGACGAGTGATAGTCGACGGTTGGGGGCAAGGATAGTCGAGGGTCGTCAGCGGTAGGGGTGGTGGCGGTCTGGGTCGGTGGTCAAGGGGGCATTTATTTAAAAATCTAAACTTAAAAATGGAGGTTTATGCATAAAATAATAAACTAAGGAACTTCAGGGGCTAAAGTGACAAATCCCAAACCTTTCCCCCGAACCTCGTTTCCGGCTGAGCTCACGTCAAAGTCCCCCCGAGCTCCGGCAATGACCAAAACCGCACCCTAACCTCGAATTAGGGCTCGAAAAGCATGGTAACCGGTTCGTGAACACGAACCGAACTCGTTTAAACACTTTAATTGCACTTAAAAGACAGTTATGGATCCAAATAGCTCGAGTAAGTGGTTACCTTAATCATTGAACCGTTCACCTATTAAAACACAATAATAATTCAATTAAATGGTACCTAATCGATGGTTTAATCAACCCAAGCAGTTATCAAACGAAATTCTATCTGAAACACATCTAATCACTCAAATCGAACACAATACTCATCGCGATTACAATTTGGCCGAACTATATTCTCTGCAACCTTTGAAGATCAATTGGTTAAGGGTTTTCGAGGATCACAATCCACTAAAACTACACATAAAGTTAATTTGGTTTCCAACATCATTTGCTCATCAATCGAATCATATTTGGGTCGCGTTTGTTTTTCTACTTGTTTATCCCTGAAACTATTCTCAACGGGGCAATTAAACATATGGAAATGCTCGAAATTACATGGGGAATCAAAACCCCATGATTGTTTCTGCAATCGTTATCGATTTAATGTTTAATTTGATTCAAAATCAAACTAGGGTTCTAAAGATTTGGGGGCTTCTGTTTATATGGATTTTTAAGGTTTTAAAACCAACTGATACTAAGGCCACGACCCTGGTTCACTGATTAAGACACTTGCACCTTCATCATGAGGTCCCGGGTTCGAACCCGGGAACCCTCATGTATTTAAAAAAAAGGTTTTTTCAGCATTAATTCAATTATAGAAAATATTTGCTAAATATAAAAATAATTTTTATAAACTTCAAATATTTTTAAAGACGTCAAATATTTTTCTGTAATTTTTCCAAAATTAAATAGTTAAATATCTTTTTAATAAAATATTTCAAGGGTTATTCTTGGGTTATCTTAATATAAAAAAAAGGGATTTTTAATAATAAATTTATAGATTATTATTGGTCCAAATGTTACTTTTAAATTATCATCATTTAAATTGTACCTATTTCAAATGTTTACCTAAAATTTATATCTAAACTTTATAAGATAATATAAATGGTTTAATTTCATTCTCTCTAAATTAAAATACATAAATTGTATATTTCTTTATTAAAAAATTTAACGTACTTACAAAAAAATCCCTAAATTCCACTTAAAACCCTTGTCCATATTAATTCATGAAACTTACCATTAGACGTTAAATCTTGTAAATATATATATTTAGGTACCTTATGAAGGATTACGTTAGAACGACGTTTATTATACCTATTAATCTTCAATTATATACTTATTGATCATATGCGTTTCCTTGCCCATTTTATTATGATTTCACACCTTTTTGGGGTGAAAACATGTTAATCTTATCAAACTTACACTTGTAAACGTTTTATAGTTGTAATGCACTTACAGTTCATATTTACACTTTGTCATGATCATTTGTGTTATTATGAGCTTTATATGAGATACATTATATGTTGATAATCATTAACTATTGCCAGTCTGGCGACATCATAGATCTATGGACCTGACAAGCTTATTTGGTGCTAAAGCCGATGTATTGCCGGCTCCTGATAACGTATAACTTGTTCATCATGGGAACCAAACACACTTAGCTAATCGTTATAAACTTGTAATCTTAATCTTGGTCAAGGTTTGATTGTAGCTATATTTGTTCTATAAACTTACATAACTTATAACCTTTGACATGAATTGCTACTTGTAAACCTTTTTGATATATTTATGTATATTAAACCTCGGAAACTCACCAACTTTCATATTTGACATTTATTTTTAACATGTTTCAAGAAATACCTAAGTTTGAAGCCATCTTATGAAGTATACACAAATCTAAGATTTTGACCTAGAATAAAGAATAAAATGTCTTGGATTATTTTGTATTATGTTTTAACTTTTTCATGTTTGAGACTTATGGTTGTGATTTAAATTTGAAACTTATGATAATAATATTTTGATTAAATGATAGCGTTTTATGGCGGTGAACAATCTTAACCCTCACACCTCGACTATTCCACCGTCAAGGTTGGGGTGTGACATCGACGGGGGACGACGGCGGTCGAGGTAGGCGGGGGACAGCGATGCTCGGCGGTTAGGGTCGGCGGTCGATGGTCGAGGTCGTCGGTAGTGTCGGTTGGCGGTGGGCGGGGTGGTAGGTGGTGGTTAGTGGTGGAGACAGGGGTCGATGGAATTTGAAATCCTTTAACATTTGGAAAGATTTTAAAATCCTTCATTGGACAGAATTTGAGGGAATTAATTCAAATTCCAATTCCATTATCAGCCAAGTACATGCAAAATGGAATTCAGATTCTAATTCCAACGAATTCTTACCAAATAAACACAATGATCAATAGAATTCAGATTCCAATTCCATTGAATTCCATTGAAATCCCGCATACAAAACTCCCCCTTAAGTTTTAGATACTCCACCTTGGTCAAACAAATAAGCAAACCTGCTAATCTAATGTTAGTAACCACATGTGCACTTAACCATTAGGTCAATTTGATGGTCAATGACACACGCATGAAGCACACTACAATGTGTTTCACATTCTATTTTTGTCTTTGATCGACTCCGAAAAATAGTTTCAAGTTGTGCAAAGCGATACAGTCCTTTTCACCTTGAATGCCTTATTTCAAGTTTTGACATATCGCCAACCTTCAATGACCAAAATACTACATAATACCGCTTTCTACATCTAGAGGGTGTTAGGGTTAACTTTTTTATAAGTTGTTATTGCGACTTGGGTTTTTAATAGTTCGAAAGGCGGATTATATTACTAACTGTCCGAGCATATGTTTTTTAGGAACTTATTAGTATCATTAAAGAAAAATAAACGTTTAGTTAATTTCATGCAAAATAAAAATCAAATAGACGAATCGTGTTTTATGAAAATGTTAAAAAGGAAAAAGAAAATAAATGCCTCAAGTAAAAATGAAAAAGAATCATTCTTGAAGTATATAAGAATTACAATAAATAATACTCAACCAAATTATAAACAGACACATATTAAACAATCAAATGAGGAACAGATAAATAACGAACACCAAAATGTTAAACGAACATATAAAAACGATGGATCAAGAAATTTTATCATTGGGGTTGATTTTTTTTGATGATCAGTTGTGTATTGTTAAATTCTACATTTTTAGATTCGGGTTCATTTCGGGTCACATTAAAAAAGCTAAAAACCAAATCAAATTTGAAATACATAACTACGTCAATTTATTATAAACTTATAATAAAAGTACAATATGTATAAAGGTATTAGTTTTTTTTAAACCTAGTCATTACATCATTTATAAAAACATTACTAAAACAATTATTTTTCAATATACAAATACAATGGGTTGTAATCACGAACAAAGCGAGGGTTTAGGGTTGACCAATAGTAAGCAGTTTTGACAAGAAACGTTATTACGAAAACCAAGCAATTAGGGCATGGGGTGGTAATGACAATCAAAGTATTTAGAATCATATATTTAATTGAACAAACAGTTTTTTTCATCAATATTGTAATTATAATATATAATTATAAGCGAATTGTTTATTAGTGGTTAGATTACTTGTGTAATGGGTGGATCATTGCTTTAATAGTCTTAATTATTTTAGAATAGTTATTTGGTATGTAGATAATTGAATTTATATGAATTATCAGAGTAATAGACTTAATTGTTCAAATATATTTTAGGCTTATAATTTTTTTTTAAAACAATATATGTTAATTAGTTTATAATAAGTTTATAGTTACAATTTTTTTTAAATCAAGGGGTGGGTGTCGGTGTCGTAATTATTGAAAGATGACCGAGATCAAATTGTATATATTCCAAAAAACTAAAATTTTCATAGAGTGTGGTTGACCCACTCCCACACCTTAGGTCCGCCAATGAATGAACAACCAAATAATAAACAAACACGTAACGAACAACAAAATGATGGTTGAACATTTAACCAACAATCAAATGACGAATAACCAAAAAATGAACACATTATGGTGAACAAACACATAATACACAATCAATTGATTAACACATTATCCTATATATTAAAAAAGGAAGACGGTGAATAGTAAATCGATGTTATTTTGGTAATTTTGGCATTTCATTCGAGAGACAAAAAGAACCACAACGATAGAGAGGAACACCACGACGATAGAGCCATCAACGAAGCAAGGTTGCACATAAGATGGAAGAGTCGGAGGTATCAATGATTGTTGTAAATCGAGGTTACTTTGATCCATGAGTTTTGAATTTTGTTTAATCTAGCCTATGTTTACTTAATTTCTTTAGATTGACCCATTTGACCCGTTAGAAATAAAAACAAAACTTACCCTATCTATTATGTTCATCAAATAGCAATGAGTACTAAGTAATTAAATACAGACATACATGTTTTTTTTACTTATCTTAGTTTTTTATCTATCAATTATTGAAAAGGTATGGTCTTAGTTTGATGTTTTGAGAAGAGAAAATGCTATTTATATGTATTTCAGAATACAAATAAGTTTGTTAGGTGGAGCAGAATACATTACGATGTTGGAAGCATTCATTATGATGTTTTTTTTCTATTGTGATGTTTTTAGTTGTGTAAGTAAGAGTGGCAATTGTTTAATACCGTAGACCTGCAGTGATCGGGAACCAAAACTTGATAAGAATTCTCTTTGATACACCATAAATACATACAGATGCTGCACAACCTAAATCTTCATATAAAAATAATTTCAAAATAATTAGGCGTTGATGACTCAATCATCAACTTAGAATGAACTAATGTTTAGTTCAGGTCATGAAGTTCATTAATTTTTACTTGCTTTCTCAATGAACTAAAGTTTAGTTTAGGTATGTGAATGAACACATGTATATATTGAGGATTTTAATGTTTATCTTGCAGATGAATGTAGTTTGCAATTATGACATATATATTTGAATTTTTAGCTTATAATAAAATAATTAGGTTTGGTTTTGTATGTTGTGTTTCATTTGAAGTTAGGAATTAATGTCAGGTATGATTTTTTTAAGGGTTGTTTGATTATGGTTGGTAACTATATTATTTTGATTTTTGAGTACATGAATTTTAAATTGTTTCATGCTGCTAATATCTTTGTAAATAATATTTATGTTTTCATGTTGGAGTGTTGCTTTCTTTGAATTGTGCAAGCTTTTCGTTATGTTGCATGCCTTTTACTAGTGTACTATGCACATTACATACAGAAAAGTGGTTTAATATTTAGAAAAAAATAATTAAAGGGGTCGTATAAAGAGTTATGGAATAATATTTCTTACTTGGTCAAGTTCAATTTTGTTTTCGATGCGTTCGATTTGGTTTGTAGGTTTGATATCTGCTGTTGGAAATCGTGTTACGTGCTTCCTGTGTGCAGGTAACGTGTCTTTTTTAATTATTTCCTTTCGATTGCAGAATTGAGTTCAATTGAAGGTTATGTTTCTTTTTTACTTTAAAGTTAAAGGTACAAAAACATATAGATAATTTTATTCATCTTTTGTAGTACACTTTAAGCATATGGGCATGTTCTTTTTTCACGATTTCAAGTTGCAACTTTCTCATTCAACTAATTGTTTTGTTCTACAGCAATGCTAAGACCTGAATGGAATCCAGTGTGTAATGCTCGAAGAATACTTTTTACACATAAGTCAATAGAAAAGAAAGAAACACTTCGAGAACAAAACGGATTTTGATAATTTGCGCTACATCTTTGAACACAACTGTTTTTTTATCGCTGCAAGGATCACATGAATGAACATGATGCCTATATTAACGTCTTATTTTCGTGATTTAACTTGAAGTTCGCGCCGCAACGTGCCCGGGCATCAAACTAGTTAATAAAATTAGACAAATATTGTTACTTTAAACATGTCTGAACCAAATAAAAATCCCATATGATACATGCCATTATTTTGTGCACATTAGCTTTTTGTTTTTTTCCCCACCGTCTCTCTCTCCAGTTACATATTCTAAATTTTTTAAATGATTTTTTTCGTCTCTCTTCAATAACAATTTCGTAAATTTTTTTTCATAAAACGTGTCTGTTTAAAAAAACTTAGGGTTGTTCATAAAACATTTTCTACAAATTCAGCATTTCTTTTATTCTTTTTATAAAACATTTAAAAAAACAAATATATCACGTCTCTAGAATCATTATTAAAAAACTATGTAATATGTCATAATTGTGTATTATGTAAATCATCATTATTAAGTATGTAACATACATGCATAGATACGACCCATGTAGTGCACCAGATTTTTAACGTAATAACTATATATATAAAGAAATTATAATACAAAAAAAGTTAACTTTGTTTTAATATATTCTAATTTCGTGTAATGCATATCATGCCTTGCAGATATACACGTGTAACACACACGCGTTCGAACGGCTGTTAATAGAATCTATGTATGACCATTCAGATCTTGACAAAAGTGGTTTGTTGTTTATAAGATAATTTTTTTTAACGGCTGGTTTGGTTAGTTGTTAGTTGTTAATATCATCAAGTTAGTAAAACCAAGTTATTAAAATTCACCCATATTAAGGTTTGAACTTTGGACTTCCAAAAGAGACAAAAACCTCTCACCCCCTCTTTAACCACTAGGCTAAGAGATCATTGGCTTTATAAGATCATTAGATGAAACATCTAACCCAAGTACTCAAGCAACACCTTCGGGAACATTCACCACGTTTAACAAGTCTAATGATGTTTTGCTAACTAACAGATTTTAACATCATTTAGTAGTTATCTGTTGGAACATCTTACTCTTTACAAGTTAGATGATACTTACATATTTAAACATCTAATCTACTTAAACAATCAACAAATGATCAATTTCTTACATGTATGTGCCTCTGCAAGGCCGGCTCAACGTGTTATGGGATCCCAATCGGCCAATCGAATTAAAAAAGTGGGTCCTTTTCATAATTTTTTTTTATTAAAACCATTCTCTTTTATTCGGGGTTAGGACCAACAATAATAAACTAATACGTATATAATTGACGGATATATTTTTAAAAAATAATACATATTGCGTATGTATAAATGTTTAGATTAAATTTATTTTCTAGTTTTATATGATGCAAATTTATTGGATTGAAAACCCAACTAAATTAAAAAAGTATGTAATTTCATACGAGGGTACATTTTTATAGAATTAAGTGTCTAGCCTAATCAGTTTTTTACACATATAACTACTTTACATAATTTTAATAACCGTTAAAACTGAGGCCTAAAGCTCTAGTTTTACTAGTTTTGAGCTTATGTAGCTTTGGGCTTGGGCCGGGGCCGGCCCTATGCCTGTGTTGATTATCCACACACTTATATTCGACATACGAATACAACCTACAAAACTTTTTAATGTGGAAACCTATATATGCTTGGGTTTTCAATTTTTCATACCTCTCACACTTCACTTTATTCATGGGTTTATAACATTAGTCCACGGTATGACCGTATGGCCACCATAGAAGCTTCTTTGCGTTGATTCTTGATCTGCGTGAATTATTTGCGTTGATTAGAAAAATATGTTTGCTTAGAGTACATGGCAGAAAAATCATATGGTCAATCCATATTTATAAATCTTGTGAAAATTCTGAAGCCTTGAAAATTCAAAGGCCCTGTGGTGAGTGTGGACTCTATGCGGTTTCATTTGTTGCACTTGGAAAACCTCAAGGAGGCCCATTACACTATTGGGCTTTTATGCAGGTGACTAAGCGATTTAGAATCACAAAATTTTCATTAACGCATCATCAATGGTAAAATACAAAACACTTAAAAACATGTCTAGTTAGCAGTCATATTATAAAATCATAAATTTTTTAAAAATTCAAAAACCATTTCAATAGTAAAACTTAGAAACACCTAAAAATATTATCATTTCATTATCATTTTTTACATTTATTTTTAATTATTAATCTTATATATTAATATAAAATATAAAATATTTATATGTCTTTTGTTGTATTTTTAATTTAAACTTTAAATTTAATAAATAATAATTTATTATAAAAAATAAGAAAAAAAATTAAAATTTAAAAATTAAATTCACTGTTCAGACACATGATCAATGTCCAGTCACATGAACAATGTCCAGGCGCATGAACAATGTCCAGGCGCATGAACAATGTTCAGGCGCATGAGCACTATTCAAACGTATGAGCACTGTCACGGCGCATGAGCACTGTTCAAACATATGAGGTTGACTTGAAACGCCAACACTTAAATTAATATTAAAAAAACTAAATATGTTATTAATATAAATTTATTATTTTTTTTCTTTTTTTAAATATTAAAA
>BJCM01061865.1:0-15038 GCA_018326385.1 Flaveria bidentis
AAGACATTATATCTGTTTTCAATGTTTTGTATTGTTTCTTGGGTTGGCACATGTTTTGCCACATTTTACATTTCTATTTCTTTGGGTTGTTTTTGTTATACGCTTCCGCACAGTTTTCAAGTTTTTACTCTGGTTGATTTGGTTTAATTATTGCATATAGAGTCGTTCTGAGTAACTATTGACTGTGATCCTGGTTTGTTCACACGCCTCGCGGTTAAACTCCGCACGTGGATTTTGAGGGTGTGACATCATTATTAAAAGATGTAGCGACATGTGGCAATGCACATGTGACGCTTAGTTGCACGTGCTAGAAAAACTTCACGTGTACCAATAGTTAATCTTTTATCATAAGTTATAGATTTTATTTAAATTATAATTATTTTATGTTTTAATATTCAAGGGTAATTTTGTTATTTTACAAACAGTTAATAGAAAAGTTAAAGGCCCAACAAAGTTGGGGAACATTTGTGTTACGTTTTGTTAAACTCGTGAACCGACTTTGTAGTTTTTTCAAATATGGGAACCGAAAGTGAAAAAAAGACATAACCACATAAAATTTTATGTAATTAACTCTTGTTTATTTATGTGATACTGATAACTTTTTAAATAGTGATAAGTTTTGAGATTGTTCTAATTAGTTTATTCATATATTTTTGTCATAATTAGGTTATTAATAAATTTTTATCTCACTATGATTACTAAAATTTCAGGATTATGTTTCATATATCGCAAAATATTTTAAAAAAAGTTGAATCATTTAAATATATACAATATGTATATAAAACCAAATTATTCAAAAAAATATGAATTACTGAAAAAAAATAGAAAAATATAAATAAACTAAATAAAACACTTTTAAAATTTTAGTTACATGACTTAAAAATAAAAGTATTAATAACATGATTGAATTAAATAAAAATACGAGTGAATTAATTAACACACCTTTAAAATTTGCTTATTAGTTCATAAGTTTTACATTTTATTCTATAAAAAAAATCCTACTTGTAATTTGAAAATAGTAATGTTTCTTGGGTAACGTAACGGAGACACCATGCATATCAGAATTAAAAAAACAAGCATAAAAAGGGAAACAAAAGAACTTTCCAATTAGATAGTGACATTGAAGTACCAAAGTATAGCGATGAAACTTTATTATTTTAAGTTCAACATGATTAGTTAATGACACGGCATGTTTAAGATCTTATAACATTTTAATAATAACAATTGAAAAAAAACATGTTAGAAGATCTTGTAGTTCTGCTATAGTGCTATAGGTTTCAAACCATGAAACTATTCAAAACTGGCATTGGTTTGGATTCACGGTCAGTTATAATCACTTATAGGTCGGTTTTAATGTTTTCAAACCATAAAAAGCAGTTTGGTTTACAGTTTGTATCAAAAACCAGTTGTACAAATCAGACCATACCAAACATTTGACAATATTTATTTTTTAATGAACAAACTACGTAAAACCATCATTCAACTACAATATAATCTATTTATTTTTTGATTGAAGGATCATGAACAATTAAAAGTAATGTTTTGAGCTAGTGTGCTTTCGTTGAATAGGTTTCAGAAGACATGTTTTAAGTTTCATATATCATAATTGATTCTTCTTCAAGAGAAAATACTCAGTTTGAATATTATTTATTATTTTGAAAAAGTTCTTATCATTTTTATTAAATTCCAGTGGGATCTATTTATTTTTACGGTTTCTTTTTTGCTATTACAGCTTGTGAAATATGTGGTGTTTGGTAAAACTCCTGATTTTTCACATGATAGTGCTTATTTTAATCATAGTTTCAGCGTGCTGCTTTTTCTAATTACCAACACGTCTTTTTTTTAATCTACGTTTTGATTTCTAAAACAAAGATGCAATACCTACAGGATTATGTTATAATTAGGGAACGTTTGGTTGAAAGAATGAAATGAAATGGAATTGAGAAAACCAATATAATTTTCAAATAAAATTATGTTTGAGTGGATAATAAAATATAAAACCCAAAAAAATATTTCACTGCAATTCCCTTGGTGTGGGATTTCAAATTCCCTCTTTAGGTGTAAGGATTTTGAAATCCCACAACCAATGGAATTGAGGTTAAACATTCTCTTGGGTTTTACATATTATTATCCACTCAAATATAATTTTACTTGAAAATTATAATAATTTTTCAATTCCATTCATTATATTTCATTCTTCCAACCAAACGCTTCCTAAAAATTTTATTTAGAACCTATCAGCCATGACTTAGTTTAGAGTATTATAATAGAAGACTCACATAAATCGAAGTATATACACCTGGAGCACAAGCTAGAACCCATTATAACTACTATTAATTTAACATTATGATTACTTTTAGCACATTTAATTTTTTTTATAGCTTGCAAAATATGATGCTTTACAGAATCCTAAGTGAACCGTTGTGACAACTTGCATTTATTTACGTTCGATATAAATTTTATTAAAAAAACAAGCCGTCAAAATGCACCATTAAAACCCTCTAGATAAAAAAATCGAATTTCCAATGAGTAATAGAAAATTGAATTTCCAATGAGTAATAGCAAAAGGGAGAGGCCATACATATCCTCTTCTTCTACTTGTCATACCTTTACCCCTAAAATATTATTTTTAAAATTATCACATTCTCCTCCTAAATTTATGTTATACTTTAATCACCATAAATCATTATAAGGTATTGATTTCATGCATATACGTACAACCATCTAAAGCATGACAAACCAAATGCTACATAAAACAATCTAAATTCAACAAACCGTAAACTAAATGCTACATTAAACAATCCCAAATCAACAAAGCATCACATAACTTGTATAAAAAAATAAAAAGTAAATTAATTTTTTCATCAAAAGAATTCAAAGTTATACAGATCAATTTTTTAGAACATAACGATTTGATCATATAAACACTCAAACAACAAAACATAACAATAAAAGTCATTATATTCATGTAAGGGAATAGTGTTACGCACACAATCTTAGATGTGAAACCCACTAAAAATATGTCTTTTTAAATAAACAAAATATAAACTAACCTAGTTTCGATTAAAGAATTTAACAACTTATCATTGTTAACTCCATGATAACTCACATTATCGTCATCTGCTGTTGTTTTCTTTGAGTTTTTAATTTTTAAATTTTCACTTATTTTTTCAAGCAAATTACGTTTGAAGTAACGACGATGTTTCAATTTTTTATTTAAAAAAATTATGGATACATAGTCGGTGTAAACCTCCAGTTATCCATATTGTTATGTTTTTTTATTAACAACCAAATCAACTACTTAAATATTTAAAGTGATTTAGAAAATATATGAGGTTTTACCAAAGTTTGTTGCTAAAAGGACAAAGATAAAATTGAATTTGTTACTTTAGTTGTTTGATTTAACTAGTTATTTTAAAAGAATAAAAAATCAAGAAAAGAAAAGGCAAAAGGTTTGAATTGTATGTTACTACAAACTTGAAGGGGGGAGTGTAGCAAGTAAAAATAAATATAGTAACACCCTAGCAAAACGGTCTTAGTTTCAATGAAATAAAAGTATAAATATGAAAAAAAACAAAAGGTTTGAATTATATGTTACTACAAACTTGAAGGAGGAAGTGTAGCAAGTAAAAATAAATCAAAAGAGGGTATATATAATAACATCCTAGCAAAACTGTCTTCAGTTTCAACCAAATAAAAGTATAAATAAAAAACATCGTTGGTTGCATAATTACATTTGATAAATGTAGTTTAAGAATAAATTAAACCAACACATTTTTCAAAAGAACAATTATACTCCTTTTGAAATTAAACCAATAAAGCCTTATAACATCGTGATTTATTATTAACTGGTAACTTGATAAGTAATATGTTTAGTTGCAAGTTGGAATTAAAATATTTCAATATGGTATTAGAAATTTAGAATAACTGTTTAAATGATTTATGTTTCATATATACCAACTATTGTACTTGACACTTCTCATATTCTAGCAATTCAGCGAAACCCGTTAATTCAATCATGATGAAATAATTTCATGCAACTACAATTTCACATATAAGATTAGCATAATCAAATTCACTATATAACCCTTAAGGGAATCATAAATAATCATCAAGAACCACTCGAAATCATTAGAATTACAATCCAAAGACACGCGATCGCTCTTTTCATAGTGGAACTAAGTGCATTTCAAGATAAAAAGCGCACAAGCATGCGAATCTACAGAAGCCGAGAGCGAATGCTGTAGAGACCCGTAGTCTTTCCCGCTCCAGACCTCTTTCGTTGAACATGACCCGAAATTTATAGTTGGGAACGCCTTTGAAAGGTTCGATACAGTCGTGGAAATAACTGTTTTTGTTGGATTAAGGTTGAAATAAGCAAGATACACCTCTCCTGAATGATTACAATAAACAAGAGATTAGTCGAGTCAACAAGTCAAACCTTATTCGCGAGTTTTACGTTTGGAATTATTATTATTTTAGTAGGTTTTTTTTTGCATAAAACTAGAGATGACAAATTTATCATGATAATAATTGAATGTGTCTATTCGGGTTATATTTTGTAATAAACATTCAATATTATTTTATTCTAAACCATAAGCTATTATTATCTAAACTAATATAAATCTTGTAATCGTGTTTGACGCCCATCATGTAATTAGAACTTCTAAAACGTGTTTCGGGTCAAAGCAACATGTCTCGAAAAGTTTATTTTTTTTATTTGACTCGACCAAAAAAAAAAAAAACAGTCTAAATCTCACCTTTCCTTCCGGTTGCGATCCACGAACGGACTCCTCCAGGACCTTCATTACCTTTCATTAGTTTTATTGAAGCACATGAACCAGAATAACTATTCATGAGCGTTCCGTTATTGTTTAGCTCCCATATCTGGATACAAAAATGTAACGCTCACATAACAAATCATGTTTCTTACAAAACAAAAGATTTAGAGGGGGTACATTGAGAGTTCGGATGAGTTGAGTAACAGGTCAAAACAAGTTGTGTCGACCAAAAACACTTGTTTGTTTTTCGTAAAAAGAATGACCGTTTTATTCAATAACTAGGTAGATAACACTTCCATTTAGTGGTTAGTCTACTGTTTGACCCGTTTGAGATAAAAACGTATGCACATGTACAAAAAATTTAAACAATTATTTGTACCTGGTTAGCATCCAGTCTACAAGGTGAAAATGACGCTCGCTTACGCTCCTTTGAAGTAAGCTTTCGCTTATTTGACGTATCAAAACAGAACCCTTCTCTGTTACGTGCATGCAAGTGAAGTTTTCCTCTATATTTTTCTCTACACTCAACATCTTCATCTCTAAAATAAAATGAGAAAGTTACATAAAAGTAAATAACCAAGCATAATATAGTTGATCTTTACCTGATAATAAAGTTGTAACAACAAGCACGTTGGGTAAAGGGTCTGCTTTTGTTGTGCATTAAACCAACATTTTGTTCGAAAGTTTCAATTTTGTTTGGGAAAAAGGTCCGATCATGTTGCACGTTTGATTCAAAAATTTGAAGTTTTTATTCAAACATTGTCAAATGTTCTTGAAATATAAATAATTATTGAAAATTTATTTATTTATTTTTAACGGCACATGTACGATGCTTCGGAGAATATGTGTTATCTTAATCGGGCCCACCTATCCGTTACCCAGCCGGGACCGCACCCCCCAACCCCCACAGGATGAAACCCATTGCTGAGAAAAACCCTTGGCTCAACTCTGAGCAAAATGCTCAGAGTGAGACTTGAACTCATAACCTCCTCTTATTTACATGTTGTGGGTATCTCATGTTGAAAATTTATTTATTTGAATAATATGATTTAGAAGGTTTAATTCATTCCATATACACTTTGAACGAATCCCGACCCGTTCTGCCTGTCTACCTTTTATTTCTTTTTACTATTCTTGTTACTATTTAACCCGGCACAACCCAAAACCGACTCATATATGAATGGATTGAAACACTCACCTTCTCGTGATAATAACATTGGCATATTAAAAAGGTTTAGAAAATTACGATTGCAAAAAAGCTTCGGTCTTGTATAGACAAAAAGGTTTGATCTTATTGCTTCTTGAACCCCATCTCCAACAAACTTGTTCAAGATTTGTATCAACCATTTGCGAAAACCATCCTCTAGCCTCGGGAACATGACAGCTGGACAGCCCAACAACAAGTTTCTCAGACCGACGCATATTTCGTAGATTTGTTTTAATTTTAGGACCTTGCTCCAGGAGTTGGGAGTCCGTTGTACTTGTAATATAAGGAAACTGTAAAAGAAAAAAATTGCTTCTTTAAACCATATCCATATTTGACTTTTGACAGTCAAATGATTTATATTCTAATCAAGATATTAACAAGAAATATAATATCCAAAAGTGAAAAAATATATATAAATAATATAAACAGTATTAGTATTATATAAGCAATTGGAGATAGAAGGTAAAATTCTCTAGGTGGAATTTTACTTTGTTTTGATTATATTTTATTTCGTTTTTCGTTTGCATTTTTCTCTATTTAAGCAAAGAATAGTGATTCATGTAAAGCATACCTCCTTATTGTTTGAGCTAAAAGAATTGATTTCCAATAGAGTCGGATTCGTGATGAGTCCATATGTTGTACTGTCAAGCTTTCTCATATCTCCTCCGAACATCAATGGAGAACGGGCCATTGACCATAAAGTCATCTTTAAAATATCAAGAAGTCAACAAAAGTTAATATTAAAGAACGACGAACGAATTTGATTCAACCATCTTAAAAATAATGCACAGCATAGACCCACCTGAGTCTTTTGCTCGTCTAGAGAAAGTCTTGAACTCCTGTGTGGACCCACATTGACTCCTAATAATAAATACTTTTAATTAATAAATTTGGTATTTAAACTGATGTAGAGTCAAATCAGTATCTTGTAAAATCAAGAAACAAACTTCAAATCAAAATTAACGATTGATGACGTGCTTGAACAAATGGTCGGTTTGAGAACGAAAACTCACCGGGATCTGTGAGCCATCCTAGTGGAAGCATATCCAAATCGGGCCACGATTTCCCCAACAAACCGTTGCCACCTATCATATTAGCAGCTGCAAAATCTCTGAAAACAGAATGGTGTTTCAAGATTAATGAATATGAGAAATCCTCTGAATTAGTAAGCCTAATAATTTTCCTAATGATATAATTATGATACTTTCAATTACATAGGCATATAGTTAAAAAAGATTTAAAATTTGTCAATGAAAATAACCAAAGTTTGACATTTGAAGTCAACAATGTAATATACAATTTCGGATTCGTCCTACTTTCTTATAAAATCTCTAGAGAGAAAGGTTATCATCATTCAGTTTCATAAATCATAACAAAGTACTAGAAACAAAAAAAGTGACTAACACAATTAGCATGTTCCACAACAATTTTGTATTCTGAAAATAATATTGACCCCCATAAAGTAAACAACATGTTAGCATATGAATACCTTGAAACATCAAAATGGGTTGCAAC
Source organism: Flaveria bidentis (assembly GCA_018326385.1). Lineage (NCBI taxonomy): Eukaryota > Viridiplantae > Streptophyta > Magnoliopsida > Asterales > Asteraceae > Flaveria > Flaveria bidentis. The sequence continues at coordinate 7,504 of BJCM01061865.1, forward strand.
ATCTCCCCAATTATCCCAGTCATCACCAGTCACTCTATACATATTAACAAGTGGTGCGACGTGCTTTGCCATCGCTGGTGTGGCACTAGTCCCAGGTGAGAGTGAATAAAGAATTGTTCGGTTTAATCCTGTCAAGACCTACATATTTATTTATTAAAACTTATATACAAACAATACATAATAGTCAAGATGTTAAGTGATAAATATACATACCCCTGAGACAACGGTTATCTCATCTGGTTGAAAGTCGTCTCCAAACACACAGTCATGTTTTACTGTTAAAAGACGCAATAAACTGTTAATATTGAGTGGCAATTTAACTATATTACACAGTAAAAAAAACTAAGAACAAATGTAAATATAGAGAGAAAATTACTAAAATCTACACCCCATTCGGCGTATTGATGATAAAGAGACCTCAAAAACGCTCTACCGGCTCCTAATGAGGTGTTAACACTCATGAAACCATTTTTCATCCACGCACAAGCTCTCTCTTTAATCCCTATGTCTTTTGCATGCCATGTCTTTCCCGCTTCCACATAAGCTTTCCCCTATTCACAATTAAAATTAAAAAAATATCATTTCATGTTTGGTTCCATAGTTCCAAGAAATAGAAGCAATTTTCATGGAATGGGAGGAATATCTCATAACAAATGAATAACTAAGAAATACACCTCATCCTAGGTTTGTGATCGGATACTACATATGCTAGAATTTGAGATATGTTAGTTACATGAATACCGCATGGAAGCCTAAAGATAGATGAGATTTGTTTCTGTTGTGAAAATTTTGACCTGTTTGGTTGTTTACTTATGAATGGGTCCATTCAGGCAGTGGCGGAGCTTGAAGAAAGGTGTAGGGGGGGGAGGGGGCTGAAAGTCACGAGACTCAAATCAGGGGAGCCGAACTCAATACGTATAAAATTTTGTCTAAATTTTCACTACTGGCAAAAAAACAGGGGGTCCGGGCCCCAACTAAGCTCCCCGCCCATGCATTCAGGTCGCCTATATCTCCAACAGATCAAATGGGCATCACCCATAATATTGGCCAAAAAAGAAACAAGTCAAAAAGTCTCCCTACAATCTCCTCACTTACTTTATTTAATACATTATATTTTTTATTGTAATAATATGTATTATGTGAACTATTTATAACAGTTCGAAAAACTGGACTAGTGTTTTGGGTCAACTCAACATGATCTGTATCCTGACCCTCCCATTTTTCAAGGTTTTGGGGAATAATACCGTGGTAATGTCTAAGATCGGTGTGTTTGCATTTACAGCTTGTGTACTTATGCCTCTCATAACATGAAACCCAAACTTTAAACCCATGTCATGAACTTTCTTGGCTACTTCCGAAAACCCTTTTCCACCTTTTGATGAAGGCCATCTACCGGGGTCGGGAATCATCCTCCCCCATTTATCAATCACATCATACCCAAGGGAATCCACATAAGCACCCGCGACTAACTTTCTATACCAAAGGTAATCCACCACTGCATACTGAAAACATCAACAGATCACAAAAAAAGAGTTTTAACGACAATGCTTTCGTATAAGATTGAATGATTCTTTAAATGGGCTATTGAGTATAAAGTTAACATGATTTGGGAAAATATGTAATTGTAACTAGAGAACTTCACAAAATTGGAAGTTTTTTAATTTTTATGAGCCAAAGGAGTGGGCATTAAGGTATAGTTTTAACAAACAGAACAAATCACAAAAGGGAGTGTTTAACAATGATTTTAATTAAAATGGATGATTCTTTAAATTGTCATTCAAACAAAAAATTATGGTCTTGGAGAACTAAAAATACCCTTAAGTATCAACAAAGTACTAAACCACAATACCACATGCTAACATCATCCACCTTCCTTGATGATGACTGTGTGCAGATAGGCAATTGTAACTTAAGAATTTTATACAAATGCATTTTTTTTAAATCTATAGGCAAGGGAAATAGTGGTTCAGACCTCGTAGCCATGAGCATGTAATTTCTGTGAAATCAGTTGAGCATTCTGAAGGAATTCTTCCTCAGAAATGGTCCAACAGAAAGAATCATAGGAATTCCAACCTCGTGGCGGTAGACTAGCATGACTATCTGATAATACCCTGAAATAAAAGAAATAACTATATGATCGAGTGTCTCATAATCTTGTCACAATTAAAATACTTAATACAAAAGGAAACAGAAAGAAAAAAAAACAGTGCAGTTAAAGCAAAATTGTTTATCAACAACAAGAAAATAAACAGAGGTATTGATTACATACTGGTTAAGCATTATACAATAACAATATATAATAAAAGAATCATCAAATTAACCAGATTCAAGAACTAGAAATCATCTTGGATCTTCATAATTCAAATGTGTATTTTCAGTTTTTTTAAAAGAAATACTTTTAGACTCCTAAAAGTCATAAGCAACTGCCATTAGAGCAATAGCAACTATTAAGTATTAACAGAAGAAAAAACATGGGGAAAAACAGAGACAATCAGACAAAGTTACAAAATCATATTCACACTACTTTCGAAACCAATAACAAACAAATTTTACTACACAATGTCAAGAACTGGAGTTCATCTTTAATCTTGAAATTCTAATATAATATCTTTTACATATCAGAAATTTAAGTCAAGTTTTAGTATGCTCCACAGTTATTTGCACAAACATGATATGTTTTTACAACCTTTTACCAAAATAAACATATTATAAACTAATTGTAACTCTTGAAAGCAATTTTGCACCCTTTTATCCAAATAATCATCAAAATACAAGGGTTTTAGCCAATCAGGCTTGAGTTAACCAAAATTTGACTACTGGAAGTCAAAAGTAAAGATTTTTATAACACTTGAAAGTCAAAGCAGTGATTTTTATTAAAAAACAGCCACATTATTCAGCTGAACCCGGATCACAACACCAGAAGCAAACCCTTTTTAATCGAGTTAAAGAACAGCGTACAGGCGTACAGCACTACAGCTCTCCTACTATCACTTTGACTTTTGAGAGTCAACTGTGCTGGTATTCAACCTTATTGTTCAGCTGAATCCATATCATTCACACGAATCAAACCCAATATACCACTAAAATCAATCAAATTCAACAAAAGGGTACTCCTATTTCACAATCTTTCATCAAAATAAACATCAAACAACAAGGGTCATAACACACCCATATAAAATCAACCAAATTCAAGAGCTTGAAACAGCATGAAAGGGATAAAAACACACCCTTCAGATGAAACCCACAAGAAGACGACAAAGAAGAAGGAGAAGAAGAAGATAAGGCTCTTCATGGCGTCACTTGGGTTTGACCGAATGAAAATATCAATCGAAAGATGCTGTATTTATAGTGGCGATGGTTGAATGAATTAAAGATTGCTGATGATAGCGATCGAATATGATGAAACGACGTCGCGAAATAGGTGGAGAATTTATCGGCGTGATGGGACGGCTGTTTGAAGGTATTTTCGTCCGGTGGTGAAACGGTGGTTTTAACTTCTCCGGTGAAGAGTCACTGTCGTCGGTGAAAGACATTGGGTTCCACAGTAGTGATCACCGCTACACGCGTTTCCATAGTTTACTTTTCATTATTGTACTTGTTTTTTTCTTTCTTTATCATTTTCTTTTTAGAGTAAGCCAGAAACAAACTGAAAATTAAACGAACAGTTCGAGAATCGTTTAATGAAAAGTTTACTTATGTTTGTTCGTTCAATAAATAAACGATTATGAACAAAAATTTTTTTGTTTTTGTATTTAAACAAACAAACATGAATATAAATTATGTCCGTTTATTTATGTTTGTAAACATTCGATGATTTGTTTGTTTGCATTCATTTTTTTCGTTCATTTATAAGTTTGTTTGTGATGATTATGCTAAGTATTTATTTATCTTTGGTGGACTTTGTGTAATATTTATGATTCTATTTTGAAATAAATATATGATCGTTTGTATTTGTTTGTGTTTATGGACTTTTTGTTTTTATTTGTTGGTTTGCATTCGTTTGCCTTTGTTTGTGAGGACGAACCAACTCGGATGACATAAAGTTTATACTATTCCTTAATTTTAATTTTGTTTTTATTTGTAATTTTAAATTTCTTTTGCTTCTCTTTTACTAATTCGATTCGACTCTATGGGTGTTTAACGGTTCGATTAATGGTTTATTAGGTCCGGTTTGTCTAGGTATTAAAGTATCTTGGGACTAACCGCTAACCGAACTGAACCGAGGCGTATGCAAATTAAACTTAACCAATTAAACTAATTTATTCGGTTTATTCAGTTTGCTTATCCAATTAAATCGCATATTATTCGGTTTATTTGGATAACAGAACCAAATAACCAAAATTTTATGTACCCATTAACCGGATCGAAAACCAAATTCATAATATGGATACAGTTAGTAGACGAATCGAAAACCAAATTCGTTTGGTTCTTTTTTTCCCGATACGAATACAGTTTATTTTTTTGTTAGTTTTCACCCTTATTTGATTTAAAGACCCGAATCCAAACCTACTTGAATAAGCTTATTTGGATCAACATTTGCGAAAATTATTAGAAGTTAAGATTATCTTTTTGAAGTTAAGTTTACACACATTTTCTTGTAAGTTAAGATTATCTTTTGGTAGTTGTTCGTTCTTATTACGGATTCTTCTTCCATAAATTCCATAAACATATCAAGTTCACAATATCATACCAAAAAGACTTGTCTCTCATGAGTTTGGAAGATTCCCAACCAAATGCTTGTTCCAACCACAACTTCACAGTTAAAACACACAAATAATAATTTTACGATATCTACATGTTGATATGGATCCGTAATCCGTTGATGTTGGTTGTAATGTGATTAATGGACGGCACGAGGTATTTGGATAAAATACGACCATATTGTTTGCATAATAAACTGTCAACTTGTAAATTGTATTTCATTATTTCATAGGCTCATCAAAATTAGATAACGTCATATTGAGTATAACTTTACAGTCAATTAGAGATGTGCAAGTTAAGATCTACACAAGATATTCAATATCAAATGGTCTTGGAAGACACATGAATTATAAATATAATTTTTATATTCAAGCTTGTATAACAATACTTTGGTTATAAAATCATTAGTATATTGATTTGGTTGTTATTAATTATACATTTCATCTCGTCCAACATGTGGGTTGTTACAATGGCCCGTCTCTAGCGAAACCACCCTCACAGGCGTTGCCCTCCATCACCTTCAAACCATTTATCTTTATTCGAATCAAAACTCTTTATAATTAATACAATATTACAAAAGTTCACTCACCACTCCACACTCACTAACCATTATGCATGTTTCGTGAGTGTGAGTGTAACTACACGCAATACGTACGTGATGCCTATGTGGTCGTACTTTTTGCTTACACTCGATAGGTTACAATATATAACCTTATATCTTTAGTGCTATGCAATACAAAACCTTGGTACAAATTAGTAATTTTCTTTTTATTTTAAATCGCCGTATGAAAAGTCATAATGTATTATTGCTTCTCTCTCTAGATTTCTATCATATTTGTCACTTCTTTGATAAGAATTTTTATTTTTAACATATTCATTTTAACTGATATCCATGTCTGTCAAATCCCATATATTCAGTAATCAGTGACGGAACCAGGAATAATTTCTTATGGGGTCACTATTTTTCGTAATTAGATTTTTAACAAAACAACAACAAAAATTTCGTGTTGCTCAATTGAGTTGAGTCAAGTCGGGTAGGAATAGAGCATATACATAATTCGTAAGGAATTAATTCAAAATTCAATGGGGTCACTTAACCCCATACTAATAGTTGTAGTTCCGCCACTGTCAGTAATAATATTATCATGATGATAACGAATCGTCAATACATGTGTAAATATCAATTATCATTATAATGTCTCTATGTCATTAAAATCAATGTTTTCAGAACCGGATCGGATGTCGAACCGAACGTCTTACTGGTTTGGTGGTCGGACCGGTTGGACCGGATTTAACTATATTTTAATTATATTTATATATGTAATTAAATATAAGTAATATATATATGATTTGTATATATATTTTATAGTTATATATAAAACTTAACTATACTTGTATATCCGACGTACTAATTTATGGTTTAACACTCCGTTTTTACACATTAGAATATAAAAAAAAGGGAAAACTGGTCCGAACTGGTCCGGTTTCCCGGTCTGACCAGCGGTTCGGGACGAACCGGCCGGTTCGACCAGTTCAAAACGAGTCACACTAGACCGGACCGGACCAGCCCCCGATTCGCGGTCGAACTGGTCGGACCGGCCGGTCCAATCCGGTCTCAACAACATTGATTAAAATCATCAAAACCAAAATACTCCAAATAAACTATAATTGTGATGTTCTCGTATACGTTTTAAAATCAAACCACGGCAAAGCGTAGGTCTAATCCGCTTGTTACTAATAACTAGCTTTATAAAGTTACCTCCACGGGCTATCATAAAAACAACAATTAATTAGTAATTTCAATGGTATAGTCTTAATAACATTTGTTGGGTTTAGTCTTAATAACATTTGTAAGGTTTATTCTTAATAACATTTGTTGGCTTTCATATCTCTGTTATATAATATTTTCAAGCAACAAAACCATGAACATTTAGATAGGCTCGGGAGTAAAAACTGACTTATAGGGGTTGCCAGTCATAGCTAACTCCGTTGCGCTCCTATTTCATGGAATAAGCGCCTTTTCTCTTACAGACAAAAGAAATGGATTGATTCCGGAGTCGAACGTTGTTTTCGGGGAGCTGGGCAGAAGGCGCCATCTCGTAGCACCACCACGACACCGATTCCCCGACAAAACCCCCGATTTCCCGAGAGTTAGATAGCCGATAGTAGTAGAAGCTCTAAGGCCGCTATTCCTGACAAGGAATAGAGCAAGGCCTTTACCGATCCTGAGTTAATGACGTGCTGGCACTCAATTAGTAGCGCTGGCACGTCACTCGGCTCCTCGGCTGACTTCGGCTGCAAAGACTTTCTCCTTAGGCGCATGTCTCAGCAACACAAAACGAGGGTTTCGCTCGTTATAGGACTTGACCAAACATCTCACGACACGAGTTTTTATGCTATTAGCTATTCTGTTGATTCTTTTCCAAACAGGAACCACCGATCTTTAAAAGTTTTCATTTCAGTCTATTAATTGGAAGCAGGATTTTTATTCTTGAAAGCGAGTTAAGTGGCTCTGAGGGGCACAAACGGTATAACAGTAAGTACTGATTCGACTAGCTCGAACGTGTCTTATATTGACCCGGGCTTTCATAGTCGTTGGGGCTAGAGTCTTTGACAGCGCCTTTCCATGCTCGTTCAAAAAGTGAAGTGAATAGGATCGGTGTTTGAGAGATTAGGAGGATTGTAAAGTGACAAAGGAGCTACGGAGGAATGTCGAACGCATTGCAGACATGCCTTTGGATATGGTTTCCGCTGATTGGATTAGTCTTACCATCATCTTCTCTAACCTAGTCAAATCAAGACTGGCATTCATCTCCATAGCCCTTTTTCTTTAG
>BJCM01061866.1:0-16106 GCA_018326385.1 Flaveria bidentis
CTTCAAGGCATCCCAGACATCTTTCGCAGTCTTGAATGCAGCCACTTGCATCAAGACATCTTCTGGCAATGACTGGAAGATGAAGGCCCTCGCCTTCTTGCCCAGTTTCACATCAACTGCGGCTGTACCAGGGGGTTCTATGGCATCCCAGATTCCCTGGGCATCCATAAAAGCTTCCATCTTAATTGACCAGGAAGTGTAATTCGTCGGGGTTAGAATCGGGATCTTAAACGAAATGGAGTCGCTCGTATCTTTCAGCACCACCTGTGCACCGCGATCTGCCATCGAGTTCACTTCAGAGTCTTGAATCGGGTCAATTTCGCAGATGATCAGTTCGGACGAATCAATTACAATCACAGGTGATTGTAATCGAGAGTTCAAGAATTGTATTCCAATGGGATTCAACTTGATCGACGATTGGAACCGAGCGGGAGATCAAGATCGATCGAGAGAGAGAAGAGGTTTTGGATCGAGAGCCATTACCGCTCTGATACCAAATGATAGAAACAGAATTAACTAACAAAGTGCAATGAACGTTTATTAAGTGAATTATCAAATGATACCTCTAATACACACACTAATCACCTATTTATAGTGTTAGTAGAACTAACTATTTACACATTAAGTCCCTCTACTTTCAAGACTTAACATATCCAACACTAAACATACAAATACAAGCTAATACAAAGAATTACAATCTAACAATAAAGAGCTCCATTTGGTGTGATAGTGACAACTGGACCGATGATGGAAGCCTAAAAGTATGTTTTATATACGTATATGCTTTGCGGTCGAATAAAAGGTGTAGGATGATGGACCGACTAAGAATCCCTGGAACAACACAACTATAATGTGGAACTGGAAAAGAATACCATCTTAAGAAGGGGTACAAGTGACCCACAGCAGTGCTTAAAAGCAGTAACGAATCACACTCTCACACACAGGAAAGACTTATGGTCTTGGCTTGATGAAGACCAGGGTTAGCTCTTGACGTGCCAACTCAGACGGGAAAGCAGGTCCCGTTGAGGGTGAACTTCTTTAGTTGGGGAGCCGTTCTCGAAAAATCCCGGCCGAAGAAGTGTTTCTACATACATTTTCAGCAGTTTCTATGTGTTTATAGGTTTAGCCATTTGCAATGATATATATATATAGGACGTGGATATCGAACACCCTAAAATTATAAATTCTATACGGGTTGTATAGCCTCATACGTGTCGTATAGGGCGGGTCGTCTAGCTCTATACGGGGCGTATAACCATTCTAACAACCCTTGATTTTTTTCTCGTAATCAGTGTCGAAATTTGCTATACGTATTATATAGTCCTATAAGTGTCGTAAAGGGGGTCGTATAGGGCTATATATGGGGCATAGCTCTCTGACAGTCCCCTGAATTTTTCTCGTTTTCAGTGTTTTCAACCTTATACATCGCGTATGGTGACATATGAGACGTATAGGATGGTGTTGATTTATAATGTGTGGTGTTTGTACATTATGACCCTATATATATATTTGAAATAAATCAGTCATGAACTTTAACAAACATAAACAAAATAACAATTTTTTTTTCAAATTTTCTATAGAAGGAAAGTTCTTCTCATAAAATATGTCAGTCTATATTACTTTACTGTAATATAAATGTTACCCTTAATTAACAGCTTCTTAATATTGTGTATGATGTTCCATGATTCAATAAAAATGCCGAACTTGATAGAAACTACTATAACAACTCAAAAATGAACCAGTAACCATCGATTAGCCTTGTATTTGTTGCCTTTAGTTGCAATAATAAGCCATTTAATACACAAATACAAGTATTTCAAAATCATCTAACTAGACCCATAAACATCACAAAATATCGTAACCAATACCGTAACTCTGTAAGATGACATCTTGATATTAGTAATCAATAAAAATTATTATTTTTTAATCTTTTTTTAACAGCACATATGCTTCAAATCAAAATGACACTTAACATAAAGGAAATAAAATTTTTTAATATAAAAGGTAATATGTAATAAATCAGTTGAAAAAACAGAGCATAACTAATTTACGAAAAAACATTCAAATGCCACGCTTAAGTGTAACCTTACTCAAAGCAGAATTTGCGTTAGATAGAGATCAACTCATGGTGTACACTCAGACCATGATGATTAGAATGCTTACACCAATAATTATATGGATTTTAATCCATCATTATGAAAAACGTTAGGTTTGTTTCCACGACCGTTAAGAAACTACTAATCTCGTAATTGGTTATTTTTGTTAAAAAAGATATCAACCATAGAAAATGACCGTTCGTAAAAGCTAATCTTCTACCACTAATATTGCCGACTCCACCATCCACTAAATGGAAATATTTTGAGTCACGACGCTAACGTCTTATAATTCTTCGTGTGGTGTTATAGTTAGATTGTGTCGCGTTATCAGCAATTAGCATATTAGTATATAGGAACTCCATTAAGTGTATGCTCTCTAATATATGTGTGGCTTCACTATTTTGGTTCTTCAAGTAAAAAGGTTTGGAGTCAAACCAATGTGCCCATAAGTAGTCATAACGATTAGTATTTAATAGTTTCTTGAACTCTATTCAAAACTGCTATAAATTTTGCAATCATGTATATTTAGATCGTTCAATTCTGAAATCATTCTAACACATAGCACCCAACAACGACTGAAATCATTTTCAGCAAAACCATAGCTTAGAATGTTGTCAATATGAAACGTTGCCGAAAGAGCTATATAGGAAACCTCAATCGCATTGCCATAAACTATTAATCGTTTACGCTTTACAAAAACAAAATATCACCTTGTTTGTTTTAGAAGTGCACAAATCGGATTTTGACTCAACCCATTTCAGTTGTGTCGAATACACATCAAAACATGTTTAGAACACTAACCAAAACGCATCCTTGTTCTTACGTTGACACATGCCTTCTAACATTTGTATCAAACCATTATAAGTTTCATGTACGATCTTTCACATTACTTGTTCATTCATTAGTGTGTAGACTCACACAATAAAGTTGATATATCAATTCATAAAACCACTTCTCTTTGATTAAATGTAAGTTGATCAAAGATCAAAGTGAGTTGCATTCTAATATCCACAAGTACATAACTACATAAGTAAAATTATTAACATGGAATGTGTTAACCAATTAAATTGTTTGTGAACATCATCTGTATAACCAAATTAACTGAAATAACCGAACCGAAACAACTATACCACAAAAAATTCTTAAAAAACCTAGATAAAATGAATAATGACCTTAAATATCAACAAGATCAAACCCTAATAACTCAAAATCTATATTGTTTACAAACCCTCATCTCTCGCGAGATCAACATCCAAAAACTAAAAATTAAACTCAACTGATGAAAGGAATATAATTTGCCACACAAATACACAAAAAACTTGCAATTGAGCACGAGATTAAGCTACTAATAACGAAATCAATTTGATTGAAAGATGTAGATTCAACAATGTTTAGAAACAATGACTGAACTGATTCAGAAAACGTAAAACAGATCATCATATTAAACGAAAACAAAACGACGATTGTTCCAACACGAACTAAAGCAAAAACCTACCAAAACGACATCAGAAAACGCGAGATCGGCGAATCAGATCGAAAGCTTCCGACGATTTACTTGGATCTCTGTCTCATCTTTCGACGCTTCCTCTTCAATCTCCTCATTCTCTTCTTCTTCCACTGTAAAACATCGTTGATCGAATCTCAGATCAAGAAAATAAAACAACAAATTGAGTAATTTGAGATGCAATTGAAGATAAAACGTTGATCGATAAGAGGATTACCTTAGCTCTCATGTTGATGACGAAGGTTTTCGCTGTACCAAAAGCCGCAGGTGACGGTGGGTTCTGGAGGTTTCGTAACGACGATGAGAAAAATTAGGATTTATATGGTGAAACCCTAGTTTTTGAAACTGATTTGGGCTGAAATTTGGGCTTGGTCCAACATATCCTGGCCCATATCTGTTACATTATTTTCTTACCGGGCTAGAGCTAAAACGCATCACAAGTTCACAACCCAATCCATTATCAAACCGGTTTTTTCCAACACGATCCAACCCGTAGTTTTGAGAACGGCTCTTATTCGGTGAAACCAGGTTCAAATCGGTATGATCCGAACCGAATCGGTTCCAATCCAATTTAAAGTGATTATTCCCCCAGTCAAATCGGTTTCAACTTGCACCAATTAAAAACAAACTGGTTTTGACTTTGTTGCCTTAACACGATCCGGTTTCAAACCTGACCCGTACATCACTAGCTTATCCCCTTAGCAAAATTTTCTTATTTATCATGAAATCGAGTAGTGTATTTGCATCTAATATAAACTTTGACACTTTTTATACTTCTTTTGTGACATTGGATCACGAGTTAAAATTGTGTAAAACAACCTACTGCACTTAATGTAAGGTAAGGTTGCGTAAATCATATCGTAAATCAATCTGGCCACTGCGTAAAACGTGAGCTAAGTCATTATACTTGTTTTGAAACTAAATAGTAGACAATGCAAATCTTAGACCTCTTTGTAATAAATAAGTTTGAATAAATAAATGATTATACACGTTTAATACTTCAAACAATGATACATTTACAAGAGGTTATGATTATTTGCAACTTATATATATGATTTATAAAGACATGGATGAGTAACCTATAAACTTTAGCAAATAATGTATTTCAAGATTACAAGAAATAAGTAATCACAACTAATAATATTTTTATATAAGTTCGCTAAAGACATTATCTTATTTTATCTAGCAATACTTGGTGGTGATGCTACTACTCCATATGAGTTTTTATTGGTGAATTTAAATACTTAAAATAATGTTAGCTTCGATCACTATCGTTATACAGCCGAAAATAGCCATCCAATCTTGCGTGTATCTTTTCTTATCCACAATCTAGGGCGTTATAGGCATGCCACAAAATTCAACATTTATTCTTCATCAATATTTAAAAAAAAAATTATATTCTACGAAAATTAGGATATATGCATGAATTACCATTTTTAGGTGTATGTACTGATTTTAATGTTTGATTAAGAATTAAAAGTAAACCCAATAGAATGTTTCATATCGAATTGTTTTGGTTGTGTGATTTTAACATCTTTTCACCTAGAGAGGAAATTTGAAATTCCACAACCAAAGGAATTTAAGATGAAACATTCACTTGGGTTTTACATTTCATTACCCACTCAAACATAATTTTACTTGAAAATTATATTAATTTATTAATTTCATTTCTTCCGACCAAACGCCCCCTTAGTTGTCGTATCACCTCGTTTTCTAACTCACCTTCACTTAATTAAGAAAATAAGTTCACCTTATATATCCCTTCAATTTAATATAATAATCAATATAACGAGATTCGTTTTATGTAGAGAAACCCACCATACACCTTTAAAGCCATTTAGAAGCTTCACAAGCCCACCTTAACGCTTAGGGGATGATATTTCATGACTCGAAACATCCCATATCAATTTTCACGCCGAGGCATGAGAAGTCGATATGTGAAGAAACCAAGGCTTCCCCAAGAAAAATCGAGGCCGGCCTTCACGCAGCGCCAACGATTCCAATATTCTACTACCCGATGAATTTTCACCGGAATTTACGAACCACACATCCCGAAAATTGAATTGCTGAGAATAGAAAACGATGAAAAACTATTGATGTGACGTTGAAGTCTCACATAAAAAAACAAGACGGTTGCCAGCAATATAAAAGTATAACTTGTTCGCAGAAATTGACTATGAGCAAAACCTTATAATATTATCCGGATAATGAACAATTTATGATGTGAAGGCCCATGAAACAGCACACCAACTGACCAAAAAGGTTCGAATATAGGAACCATCAGATGCCATATGGAACCACCCGAACCCACCATCACCACCCCACCACTATCCCCTACTCAAATCCTTCAACCCCATCTCACAATTCAATGTTTCTTTAATCCAAAATCAGTAATCACCTGCAACTGATCATCAAATGGGCACTGCTTCATCGATAAACCACCCCACCGGCGACGATCACGCCGGCGGTCAACTCTATGTGTCCCTCAAGATGGAGGATTACACCCCCAAAGGCGACCTTGTTCCTCACGTCTACGGCTCTGTTCCTCTCGTTGGCTCTTGGGACACTTCTAAAGCTGTAATTCACTATTGGTTTCATTGTTATTCAGCTTTAATTCATCTTTATGTTGAATGATGATAATGATGATTTGTGTTGAATTTAGTTTTAATTGGGATTTGGTTCGATACCCATGTTTTGATTTTGGTTGTTTTTGTTGTGGTAGCTTCCAATGGAGCGAGAGTCGAGCTCTATGTGGCAATTGAGCTTTGTTGTCTCTCCTAATCATGGTATTGTTTGATTTCATTTGTTTGTTTAGTTTGTGTTATTGTTCTTAACGTTAGCCCCAATTTGATTATTGTAGTTTAATGAACAAACTGATGAATTTAACCTTAGTGATTGATTGATTGATCAGTCTGTTTGCCAGTTGTTGAAGTTTCATTGATCAGTCAGTTTGCTGGTTTTTGAAGTTATTGTGATTTATGGTTTTGAGTAGATATTAAGACTCCAGTTTGATAATAGAAGTTGAACTAAAACGGTTCGTTATGAAGTTGGAGGATGGTTGTTTGATGGGATTACTAATAACTAATAACACCATGTGTTTGCATTTGTGTTTTGAAACTGATTTGGGCAACTTGAAGTCACAACAATCAGTTTTTGTGGTTGGATATTTTGATTATCAGATTACTTAGGGGTTGAATAATAGGTTGAATAATCATTTGTGGTTGTTTTATATATTTTTATTAACTTATAAGATTTACTAAACCTCAAACATGAAACATCTGATCTTTATAACTCAAACAACAGAAGCACATCCCAACATCATCTTCTATAGCCTATTTTGTTACAGCTGATTCATGGTTCTGATAATCGTATATCATGTAATCACTTTCTTGTTATGTTTTTAGAAACGCTGGACTTCAAGTTCTTGTTGAAGTCAAAGGATAACGATGAACCATGCATAGTGGAGGAGGGTCCCTCAAGGCAGTTCATGGGCGGGTCCTTGCAAGGGATCGCAAGGTTGGCTCTTTTTAGGCTGAATACAGACGTGGTTCTTGAATATAGGGTTTGTATCAAAGTCGATAGGGTTTCACCGTTTGATCTTGCTGCTAGTTGGAGAGCTTATCAAAAAAATCTTGAGCCCTCAATGGTTCGTGGGATTCCTGATGTTAGTATCAATCACGAGAGTGGTGAGGTATGGAATTTGCACCTTTATTAATAACTCTAATTGCAAAAAGATGCTTGTTATGTAGTTAAACTAGAGGTGGCGAGATGGGGTTCAATTAGGTTGGGTAACGGGTCAAAGTGGATTCTGCTTAATGATTTGGTTTGTAAGTATGGGCAAAACAAAACGGTGTGAGTTGCAGCGGGGTTGAGCCACAACCATATTTTATCCACTTATTATTTTTTTTTTGATAATCACTTATTTACTTACTTTGTTGATTATGATTAAAGAAACACTATTATTACAAATAATAATCTAAGCATTTTGAATAAAATAATTTAGAGGTTGTATGCATTATAACTAGACTTTTTGGGTGACATTCAACCTGTTTGACATGTCATCTTTTAGCTAATGTTTTGATTTGGCCGATTTGACCCATTCGAGTTAAATCCACCGCTGAAATCACCTAGTCGTAAGTAAACGAGTTGAGATTGCCACCTCTAGACTAAACAATTATGCTGTGATCCATTTTCTTCACAATGTGCATGTTGATATACACATACACATGTTTAAAAGGTGATCATCGAATTATTACAATTCAAGTTGCAATAATCAATACACGTTTTACAAAGTGATTATCTGATTATTACACCTCAAGTTGCAATAATCAATATCCAACTTTTGGTTTACTAAATTTTGTAATGATTAACAAAGAGCATAAAAGGTTGCTTTTATACCTTAATTTATCTGCTAATTCCCATGGACTCGGATTTGCCAAACACTTAGCACCACAAAGACTTCTTATTACTTGTTCAAGTAGATTATCTATTATTGCACATTTACACTTCATGTTTAAAAGGTGTTTAATAGATTATTACTCTTCAAGTTGCAATAATGAATACATGTTTAAAATGTGATTATCTTATTGTTACACTTAAAGTAAATTTATCTTTATATTTCAAAGGTTAAGAAAATATATAGGAAATGATAATGGAAGTGGTGAAATTGAAATATACCAAGTAAAAATAAATTTAAACGAAGGACGCGTGGATATGCTAATTGAATGACAGTTGATAAACTCCTTCTAGTCTGTTACTATCTATTATATGTATAGAGTTTTCTAACACTTAACCACCATCAAAAATCATTAGTACTACTTCAAATAGCAAAAACATATTCAGACACTAATGTTACATATTTCCGTAG
Organism: Flaveria bidentis; assembly: GCA_018326385.1. Taxonomy (NCBI): domain Eukaryota; kingdom Viridiplantae; phylum Streptophyta; class Magnoliopsida; order Asterales; family Asteraceae; genus Flaveria; species Flaveria bidentis. Next base: position 8,468 of record BJCM01061866.1, read on the forward strand.
TTGATTATATAATATTATTATTCGACATCACCTTCAAATGCATATCCAAACAGCCCCTTCAAACATGCTAGGATGGGAAATATGATAATCTAAATCAATGTATGTCTTTTTTCATAGTAAATCATCCTTGATAAAAATTAAGGTTATGTCATCATCACTTTTGCTATAACCAGTGGATTGTTAAATTGGATAGGTGGTTCTCTTTTGATAAATCTTATTTAACTGTAATCTTACTCAGAATGGTTTATCAGCAAGTTTGGATCTCGATCTTGAACAATATGTGGTCCCTACTCCACCTACTTCTGTGGTATATGCAGCTAATTTGACAGAAAATCCAAGATCTATGAAGCTTGATGGTTCAGAAAAGGGTGTGGGGTTCATTGATCCTCCCCCAACTATAAAGGTTACCTTTTTTGTTCATATATTAAGCCTTTGTTTTTCTTAACATGAAATCATGCAGATTTAGTAATTATAACTGTTTTCTTTTTATCTAGTGTACCTATTATATCCTTTTGACCCTTTAAAGATAAAACATAACCTGAAGCCAACCATTCATAACTCAGTGGATCAAATAGTTTACGCGTGCTTATGGCATTTGAATAGGAACCTGAAGTTGTGGACTCTGAAAGAGAAACTGTAGGTGTGGATCCTGCTAAAATGCACCATTCTACTGGCATGGTTGAGTCAAAATCTGTGGGCACGTTTTCACCAATACAGAAACAAAATAATGAAGGACTTTTGGTGGATAGAGGCGTGGGATCTAATCGGTTAGTTAAATCTACAAGTGTAACCGACTTACCTGATTCAGAATCCAAGGTTTATACAAATTAACCATGTAAAATATCTCTAGGGCTGTTTGGATTCGTGTATTAAGAAGGATTTATCTGATGTTTGGATAAACAGATTTTGCTTTTAATAACCAATTTTGATTATTAGTTTCATTGTTGTTAAAAGACAACGGATATCCAAGGGAAATCAAATTACCTATTTCCTTTTTTTTAAACTATTTTGAGTGACTTTCACTCCCATATGAGAAAGTAGACCTCCTATTTTTATAAAAACATCCTTTTTGGTATTTTTATGTATTAAGTTATAACATAAATCATCACCACAATTCAGACAGCAAATCCACCAAACGTCGTCTCCTACAGTGCATTTTATTACAGATGATCTGGTTCTTATTATCCAAAATCATGTAATCACTTTTAGAACTCACATCCAAACATCCCCTAGACTTTTAGGGTGCTTTTCGTTTATTTCACTTTGTAAGATATGAAATATTTAGAACTCAATGCCGGCTGCTGCTGGAGCTGTTGCTGCTGCTGCTGTTGCTGATCAAATGCTTGGACCCAAAGAAGATATGCATCTGGCAATTGTCTTGGTGGGCCCATGATAACCTTATTAATTTGTGAGGTGGCAAAATGGGCGGGTCGGGTAACGTGTCAAAATAGGTTTGGGTTTTTTGGTACAGGTTAAAATGGATTGTGTTGGGTTAGGTTGGGTTGGGTTGGATATCATTATAAAGGTGCACTTAGGTGGTTTTTAATCCATTTTATCATTTTTGTTATAGCTAAGTTTTTCATTTGACCCTTGAACTCTTTCCATTTTAGCAAATTTTTATTTGACACATGAGCTGTTTGGGATAAAAAATTGCCACTTCTGCCTTTTATGATTCATTGCCTTGAATTTTGTTGCTAAAAAAATTCTAAAAGGTTTGGTGGTTGTGGTAGGTGGGGTTGCCGGCCCGTGGCAAAACCTTTACTGCTGCTAAACTTACTAGGTATCTTCGTTGGTTAGGTCATGACACTAAACATTTCAATGTTGGAAAGGTGATTGCTTTCTAATACTTTATTTATGAATTTATATATTCTAAGCCATCCATTAACCTATTAAGAAAAATAATCTGATGTTATAATTCTGTTGTGACAGTATCGGCGGCTTAAACATGGAGCTAGTCTGGTACACATGATTTTCTTGACACTTGTTTATTAGTCTATCCATCTTTTACCCTTTAAAAAACTTCTGAAAGTGAGAATTTGGTGAAGTATTTTACTAGCATTTTAATGACTTAGCTGACATTTGCATTAATTTTATTCTCAAGAATTATTAGCACTTGTTTTCTATATAACGTGAGACGCGTATCACTGATGCAGAGTGCTGACTTTTTCCGAGTTGACAATCCAGAAGGCATGGAGGCCCGGAATGAGGTTAATGCCCAACTAAAGTACTATGAACATATTTGTTTTTCAATTCTTTTTATGACCTGCTTGTTCATATTTTATACCGTATGAATTTATCATAGTTAGGGACATTACATAGTTATCAGAAAGAAGCTAATATTACATAGAACTTAAAAAAAATGTAATAAAAATGTTGGCACCAAATATTTAACAGAATTGAATTAATATTTTAACACGATATGGTATAACGTATTGACTTGTTTCTTTGCAAATAGTTTTAATACATCACGTGCTACTAGGTAGCTGCTCTGGCAATGGATGACATGATAGCTTGGATGCAAGAAGGTGGCCAAGTAAGTCTTTTTTTTCTTTTTTTTAAATATTTTTATCAGGCAACCATGTAAAGTCGATCATAGACTAGAAGGTGCGTGTGTGAACGTCTACCACCATCCATTGACACACCTGTCATTCACAGCATGGGTGGGACCTACATGGAAGCAATACACAAGTAAAATTGGTGTAAAAAGTGTATATAATTATAAAACACAATTACCTATGGTAGTATATACTGTGGTGGAAATTCTGGATCTAATCATGTGAATAAGGAATCCTACAAGTGTAATTTTATTTTGTGTAGGTCGCCATGTTACTTATGAATGAGTCAATTTGGTTATGTTCAATTCTAATGGGTCAAAGGGTCCAATTGGCCAAAGTATATTTCTAATGCATAAATCCTCCTTGGTCATTTTGTTCAAATGTTTATATCATTATAATGATATAACTATTACAATCATGTTATATACAGAAATTAATAGTTTCGGGCCATATTTTGGGTCATCCTGGCCCAAACCACATCTCTACATACCAAGAAATTACCCTTTGACCCTTTACCTAAAGATTGGGACATTTATGTTACTAGAAATGTTTTGTTTGCATGTAGGTAGGAATATTTGATGCCACAAACAGTACTAGCAGCCGAAGGAATATGCTTATGAAGATGGCTGAAGGCAAATGCAAGGTATGTTGTTGAAGCCAAACTAATTTCGTATTTATTTAAATATTAAAGTGACAAAGACATATCTCGAATGATTGTCGATGCAGATAATCTTTTTGGAAACGATATGTAATGATCCAAAGATTATTGAAAGGAACATAAGGCTCAAGGTTCAACAAAGTCCTGATTATGCTGAAGAGTAAAATCACTCCCTCACATTTTGGTTAAAAGTTTGGGGATATAAAGTTAAACTGTATGTATATCTACAGGCCAGATTTTGAAGCCGGATATCAGGATTTCAAAAGGCGACTTGAAAATTATGAAAAGGTAGCTTTTGAATTTTGGGTCCCATCTTTATTTCATGAATTGTATGAAAACAAAACTACTGGCAAAAATGAATAAAACACCTAATTTTCCTCTTTTTTCTAGGTGTATGAGCCGGTGAATGAAGGTTCGTATATTAAGATGATTGACATGGCTAGTGGGAAAGGTGGCCAGATACAAGTAAGTTTACATTTTTGTTTATAAATTTTTGTTTAGATTAGAAAATGAATGAGCACTTATATGTATATGTGTTTGCGTGTTATACTTCAAACTCACCAATATAATTTCTATTTTTTTTCAGGTGAATAATATTGGTGGATATCTCCCTGGACGTATTGTGTTTTTCTTGGTATGTTGTAGAAAAAGTAAATATACATCTCAGTTTACATGTATATTCTCATCATGTGTAAACAAATCAGATAATAAAGGCGAACTGATAAAAGATGATATTCAGGTAAATACTCATTTGACACCCCGTCCGATTTTGCTTACAAGGCATGGAGAGAGTCGTGATAATGTTAGAGCAAGAATAGGTGGTGATGGTGTTTTAAGGTTTGTTCTTTCCCGTGATTAGAGGTGGCAAAATGGTCATTTAAGAGGTTTGGTAATGGGCCAAAACGATTTTTTTGGTAGGGGTTGGACCAGGTTGAGTTGACCAAAGCGCTTTTTTTCCCAAATTTGTTTAATTTTATTAAGTTGTGAAATTTAATTACAAAATAAATATCCTTTTAATATTAATATAATTCTTCTAGTATACAGATTTAGGAAGTTTTATTCACTAAAGATTAATTTGCGCAATGTTTGGCTGTTTAACTCGTTTTCTTTTAACCTTTTTATTTTCATTTCTGTTTGAGCCTTTAGAGATAAAACATCGATCCATTCTTTGTACAATCATCTAAACAAATCTCTGATAAACACAATAACTCTATGTTTGCACCCAAGCTATTTATTTATTATTTTTGTAATTTATTCAATTTCTTTTGAACAGTGGGAAGGGCGAGCTGTATGCAAAGAAACTTTCCACCTTTGTAGAGAAACGACTTCAAAACGAACGAGCTGCTTCTGTAAGAACTCTAATTGATTCTGTTTGCCTCTTTTTTAAATTTATTTGTTTTTTTGTAATACTTATGTTCCATTTAAGAAAATTTATTTGGTGAATGATGATCTTTTGGTTCTTCATCTTTCACAACATGTTCGCTTTAAACTTGTAGATATGGACAAGTACATTGCAGAGAACAATTTTGACTGCAAATCCAATAGTTGGATTCCCAAAGGTTAGTGTGAAGAAGAATTATTTAAATTATCACTTTTTAGTTCATGAAATATTTTATTTCTCTTCTTATATAGATACAATGGCGTGCACTTGACGAGATAAATGCCGGTGTATGTGATGGAATGACATATGAAGAAATAAAAAAGAACATGCCCGAGGAATACGAGTACCTTTTTATCCCCAAATCTACGACCTTTATACTTGCTAATTACAGTTTTTTTGTATCTTTTTTTAATTTACAAAAACACCATTGACTCATGATAATCAAATTTATTATAGTCTCTACTCTCTAGTCCATATTAAGGTTATGCATTCCTTTTATGTTTATATTCTGTTATCTGTCATGTGTTTTTTCTCTAAATGAAGACTTTTTTACTTAATTCATTGAAGGTCGCGAAAGAAGGATAAATTGAGGTATCGGTATCCTCGTGGAGAGTCTTATTTGGATGTGATACAAAGGTTTGTCATTCTTACCTGGTGAACTACAAATTTGACATGTTCCTTTTAAACGGGGATCAATTTGGGTTGTGTTATTTTCAAAGCCGAACAAAGATGTTTTTGGGTCGATTCGAACTGTCTCAATCCACACTATAGAAAACTACCCATTTTGACCCCACCCATTATGCTTCATTTGAACCGCATTTTTCAATATATGAGTTATTTTCTGATTCATATAATTGGATGTTTAAAAGTTAAAACCTCATACTTTTGCAGGTTGGAGCCCGTGATAATTGAGCTTGAACGGCAACGAGCTCCTGTTGTAGTAATATCTCACCAGGTTAGCCTTCATATTCATCCCAACTCTTATTTTTATTATTTAGTTAACAATAACCATCAATTGGTTAATGAAGACTCACCTTTAGAACTCAATAACCATGAGTTAGTTGTTATCAATGGCCCCTCGGGCTAGGTTTTAAAGTCTCGATTGTTTTTGGCATTTTACAGGCTGTTTTGAGAGCATTATATGCATATTTTGCTGATAAACCATTGAAAGAAATTCCACACATTGAGGTACAACAACACATGCACTTGCACACACACTCAAAGTGACAGTTTCAACACGTTCATTTACAGAAAGGGTCGTTTAGGGTTATGTTCTATCTAAAACGGTCAAATAAAACAAATTTAGCTAAAAGGGAAACGGGTCAAAAAAGAGACATGATATTAATGTAGAAATTGACATAATATTATATTATTATTCACGGGTCAACCTAAACCTGATCTGACTGCACGTAATGTCACCTCAAGGTATACTGATTTTAATGTTGTCGTTTCAGATGCCATTGCATACAATAATAGAGATACAAATGGGTGTCACAGGAGTACAAGAGAAAAGATACAAGCTCATGGATTGAGATATAATTTCGTACAAAGGTTACGTTATTCGCTTGTAACTTGCCAACACTAACGGTTAACAAGTACACGATGTAATCAACTTCTAATTCCCACAAATGACTCGAAACACTACACGAAACATTGGTTGCTGAACATTGTAACCGTCATCAATGATATATTGAATACACATTTGAATATCATCAACTTTGTGTGACAATTGATTTGGAGTAACATGTATAGCACTATCTTGTTATCTATTAGCAACATGTTTGTTTTTTCACTAACTGAAGTTTAAAAATGTTTAAAACAGATCATATGTATAGCGAACTATTCTAGAATTTTTTTATTAATGTTACGAACCTTTTGAAACTACTTTATAAATTATTTAAATATGTATAAACAATAAATAATTTGGATGACTAATATAACCTTGGTAAATCAAATACATGACAAAGATAATTGAAAATTGTCAAATTTTAGATGCGAATAAGAAAAACTAGTAACTATATGTGTGCGTTGTACATTGCGTGATAACTTATAGAATACAATTATTCTAACTCATTTCCTAACTAAATTTACATCGAAACGTAAAGTTATTCGAATTTATATCGTCGAACAAAAACATATTATACTCCCCCTCACTCGTATCAAACAAATATTTTATATTTAACCTAACTGGTGTCCGAATAACATTTACTTCAAAATGCAGACAACTCAAATTTACACCGACGCGTACATAAAAAAATGCAAGAAATTGTTTTTTTTATGTAAAAACTTACAATGAGTAAACCTGAAACTTTAGAAACTTAAATTGTTAACGTAACATTTCTCAAAAATTTATTAAAAAAGGACTTAAGAAACTATTTTTTTTTGTTTTTTTATGTCAAATATACATCAGGTAAACCTAAAACTTTAAAAACACGAAAGGACCAAGGTAAACCTGAAACTTTAAAAATTCGCAAGGGTTAACGTAATATTTCTCAAAGTTTTATTAAAAATTTAAATGTTAAACATGTCAACTTAAAAACGTTGAAGGTGAGCTTTGGCTAGTGTCCTACTTACTTTTATATAGATGGTTATATATGTTTTATCATTACGTAAAAATAAAATGGATTTTGAAATAGACTAGTTTAACGTAAACACTAATTTATAAATATCTTGAAAATCAAAATTTTGAACGGCTCTAAATATTTAATTATTCCTTGATTAATAAAATTAAATGTTAACTGTTTAAAAACATTAGAAAAAAAAACAAAATAATCACATGTCATATTTGATATTTGACAAAATGTAACATGTATACGGGTCGAAAGCGACTTTCTGCCTCACAAATCCTTGCAAACTGGACGGTTCAGATTGAAACATATCTTTTTATATATTTCCGAAATAACCAGCGGTAGCGGTTCATGTTTGCTCTCGCTTCATGCTACAGAAGAATTATATATTTTTAAAATTATTAATTTAAATCAAGTTAAAAACAAGTTACATATTTTTTATTTTAATATTATATATATATATATATATATATATATA